>MCJB01052649.1:0-14747 GCA_002018475.1 Nicotiana obtusifolia | reverse complement strand
GATTCAATTTGATGTTAATATATTAGAGCTTGGTTAGTGAGGTGTTAAAGCTTCTGCACTAACTAAATGCTGCTAGCTTAAGTAAATATTGTCGTTTATGATTGATACTGCAAATCTGTGTGTATTATGGCTATGAGTTCCTTGAGTGGTTTGTGTATTAAAGTCATTTCACTGAATTCTGTTATTGAATATGTTTATCCTATAAAATCAATGTAAAGAATGACTGGCGTTGTACTTTATGCATGTTTTCATATTATTAGCAGTGAACTTATATGGCAATAAATTATTAGAAGTAGAGGTGCGCCATATAGTTAATGACGATCACCGATGGCCCTCTTATAATAAAGCTTTAAACGCTTCAAACTTTCATAGCTTGCTTTTTGGCGCGATTAATTACGTTGCCACTATGGGTACGGTTCCTGTGACATAGTGACAATGTCAACTTTCGAGGGTGCCTTTCAGGTGCCTCGATTGTAATAAAATTCAAACAACGAAGTGTTCACATAATTTGAGGTGCGCCGTGCCCAAAAAAAAAAAATTATTACAAAGTACATGGCCCTCACTAATTAAAAACTTAGAAAAATCGAGGTGCGCTATTCAGCAAATTTCATGGCCCTCGGAGAATTAAAAACGCGTAATTTGCTTTAGGCACGTTAGTCTATTAATTTAATTTTCTAAATTCGGGTGCGCATTTATGTGACCCAAATCCAAAATCCCGATGTTTAATTAAAAGGTGTTACAAATTACGGGTGCATTTATGTGACGTGATTCGTGACATATTTTGATTAACATTGCAATTCTCCAATAATTTTAAAAGCGAAAAAGCGGAATAAAGTAAAATTGCACCATAGGCTAATAACAGGTATTAAAATCAGATAATAAAGCCGATTATAACAATTAAGCGACCGTGCTAGAACCACGGAATCAGAGGGTGCCTAACACCTTCCCTCGGGTTAACAGAATTCCTTACTTAGAATTTCTGGTTCGCAGACTTCAAAAAAGAAAGTCGAAATTTTCCTCGATCTGGGATAAAAATAAATCGGTGACTTGGAACACCAATTAAACTATTCCAAGTGGCGACTCTAAAAAATTAAATAAATAATCCCATTTCGATTAAATGTCACTTTAATTGGAAAAACTCTTGTTTATATATTTCCTCCCCGTGAATGTACGAAAAGAGGTGTGACACTCCTAAGCACTTTAACACATCACGTATTCAACTTTAAACGCAAAATTCTTTCAATCTACTTCAATCATCACAAGATAGCTTACCCCAGAATATTTTCCTTCTTCTTTACACACTGCTTCAGATCACATCCACTAGTAAAAATAAAAAACCTTCATTTATTCTTTTTTTTTTCTTTTGTATTTTTGGCTTGCCGCTAATGGATTTTTATTTAAAGCACAAGTACATATTTCTTCCTTCTATTGGTTCCACTCAAAAGCTACCCCAAGTTTCCTCATTACATCTTTCTATTGTTCTCTAAGTGCTTTAAGAGGTATAAGAATCAAAATAATTCAATTAAGAACAAAATGGTATAGGCTTGTAATGCGGTTGCCAACAGAAAGGCTAATAGGCTCAAAAGGATAACTAGGGATAATTTTATTTGTGATCGGCAACAAAGTTCAAAAAGATCAAAGAAAGCCTAACATCACTTTTCAAATGGAGCAACACCTAGGATTGCGCTTCAATTCACATTTCGAGCAAGTTCTAGAGCCAAATGCAATAACATGGACTATACAAATAACTCACTTCACACATGGCACATGACTTACTAAGGACGGTTTCATTCGGACTCTCAATCAAACAAGTATTCACAAAGCCAAGAGATATATTAAGCATAAAGCACAAAGTGAACACAAGTCAAGCAACCGAGACATAAGAGTTATACCATATGTTATTCATTTTTATCAAGGCGTCATCATATATTTAAAACTAAGGGAAGGTGAAACACAAGCAAGAACCTAAATATGCAACCATCAACCAAGTCAAAAGGTGCAAATCACATCAATTCTTCTCCTTTATTTCCTACGTACTACTCTAAAAGTAAAAAATAAAAAAAATAAATGTACTACCCAGTTCAAGTTACATCCCATGGAAAAGAACCGAGGTACGAAGAAAAACCACGAGGGACTATTACTACCTAAGAAAAAATAAAAAATGATATATTTTTGTATTTTTCTATTTTCTAATTTCTTTTGTATTTTTTGTTTAGACTTAAATCCCTCTAGAAACTGTCTAGGAAATCCATCGTTGGGAAAAACCTAATTTTTTTTTCTAAAAGAAAATTATTAATTAAGTTGACAAAAAATGACATGAGCTCCCCGATTCCTTTTTTAATACGCTGTGACAGAAACAACAAAAAACCTGAAACGTCTCATCAGTCATGTCATTATGACCACAAATGCCTTCCCCTTGACGTGAATCGTCGCGGAGTCCCCTATAAATAACCCCTCTTCGTTCATTTTTTACTTTACGTCCAAACTTCTACCCTCGTGCCTTTAGGATTTTATTGCCCTTTTTTTGTACTCTAGCATTTTTACCTTCGTTACTCAAGATTCTTCAGTACGTTGCAAAAATTTTACTCATTCTCTACTCAAGCCAACACATCTGAGCTTTCAACTTTCAACCTTTCTCTATCTTTTTCAAGCTTTTTGAGATAACAATGGCCAAAACCTCCAAATTGTTTCCCCAAAAGGTCGCTTCTACCTCCCAACCAACTGCCCAAATTAACAAAAGCACTTCCAATGTGGTCGACCTCAAGAAGTCCACCACTAACGTGGTTACCAATGAGCCGACTGCTGAACCTCACTTGAAGATGTTCATTCCCGAGTGTTGTTCGATCACTGACGACTTCAAGGTTGAAGCCCTCTTCGGTGCAGGGTCAGTGTGAGGAGGCATCGAGATATATTTGCTCAATCACCAAGGATGACCTCCTCGCGTCCCGAAAGGACTGCAACTGGGCCGACATGGACATAGTGGTCCCTGACTCCGAGGAGGCCATTACTACCCATGTTGAGGGATACCTAAGTGCTTATACTTATCCCTTCACACTAGGCTCGGTAGACCCAGTCATTATAGACTTATGTAGGAGGTACAAGGTATGCCTCGGTCAGATCCACTCATCATTGTGGAGGATCGTAATCCTCCTTCAATTTTTTGTGAACAAGATAGTCTCTTGTCGACTCGCCGTGGATCATCTACCCTGTCTATACAGTCCCCGAGAAGTGGAATGCATCACGTAAGTATAACTTTTCTTTAAATGTTGATTTCATGCTCATCTCCCTTTTCCTCATCGGTATTCGAGGTGGTGCAGATGTTGCTCGAGTCCCAAATAATGTCCCTCTATTAAAGGAGTGGATCGAAGGCATTGTCTCACAAATGCCCTACTCCCAACGCTCGTGGAGCAAACTTTCGAAGGGCCGTTGGGAGGCCCATTCCCATGGTAAGATTTCTTTCCCGAATAAGTTGTGTTAGGATTCTTCTTCTAGAATCACGTTCTTATTGCTTTTATTTTCTTTTTGCAGGTTTGCCTAAGACCGTCGAGCTTAGGCCTCCGATCGGGGATGAGGACTTGCCCGCCGATTCTTCTGCTTCAGGGCAGTTGGGAGTCATAGCCGGAGAGAAGAAAAGGAGGAGGGCCTCGAGTTCCCCGAGCTCGGAAATAAAGAAACCAATGAGAAGGTTGGCTCGTAAGCCAAAGGAAAGCTCCAGCTATCGAGTGCCTAACTCGGACTTACTTTTCCGGCTCAGGGAAGAGCCCGAGGAGGACAAAATTTTTATGGCCCACGAGCTGTCTGTCCTTGAGGAGCAGGTGGTAGTCGAGGGGGAAATGACAGAGACTAATCCCCCTCAAGTGCACGAGGCTGGCGCAGGGCCGAGGGTCGAGACTCCTCAAGACGCCGGCTCTGCCCCGCCTGGTGTCATAGAGATTTTAGGATTGCTTTCGTTCACGGAGTCTATTTTCGACGAAGCCAGAGTGACGAAGGAGCGATCCAACGAAGGGGTTCATGGAGCGGACGATCCCTTTCGATGCTTCTCTGATGGTGTGGACTCAACAGACCTGGAAGACTTCACCAGGTTGGGTGATTTAGAGGTGGCAAAGAAAAGTCCATTCTCAGAGGTTGGTGGGTCGAACTTGAACCCGAGGTTGATCAATCGGTTCCCCACTCCGACCCCGGATCTTGGTCGTAAGCGATTTGTTGATATTACCATTCCGGAGGATGCTCGGGTTTTTTCTGCCTCTATAGGGATAGCTAGTTACCTCCGGTGCCTGGTAACCAAAGAAGACCATGCAAAAATAAACGGTGGATGCGCCATGCTTATTCAGCGAAGCACAACATGCGCTGAACCAGGTATGGTGTTATCACACTCTTTTATCTTTGGGTTCATATTTTGATGACTCTAATGCCTTTTCCTCTCCTTATTTTGCAGGTCTAGGTGCTTTACCATGAAACCTTTCTCTGGTATCGGGATGAGCTTAGCCAACTCAAGGCCGAAGTCAAAGAGCTTGCTGAGAAGAGGGACATGTATAGGCTTCTCAGCGAGCAACGCCGAAGGAGAAGGGAGGCTCTCGAGCAAGTTCATGCCCGGGGTTTCAACTTACCGGTCGAGATCGAAAATGTTAAAAGGCTTGAGGACGAGGCCAAGAAGTTGGCATATCCCAAGGACGAGGAAGGCTCCGAGGGTTCTGGTAGGTTCGAGGGCAGAGAAGACCTCAATGGTCCCGGTGACGAGGTGGGCTCCGGCGAAGATCGGGCTTAGGTGCCTCGTAGACTTTTCTTTGTTTTTGTATTTTTGTATGTTGTGTTGAGGACTTTTGGCCTTTGTAAAGATCTTTATATATATACAAGGCTTTTCTTTTTTCCTTTTGGCAATTTCAAGTTTGTTTCTTTTGGCTTTTTCTTTACGACTGTAAAGATTTCAAATGCCTTAGCACGTAGTAATAAGGTCTTGTTCGGAGGTTCGAACAAGGCTTGTTCTCGATGTGATTTTGCTTAGAACTCGTGGGGGCTTGGTATGACTGGAAGCTTTCCCGAAAGTGCTTACTTAGAAATTTTTAGATTATAATTTTGCCGAGGGTAGCCTTTGGACCGGTTTGGAAATTTTGAAGGCCTTATGTTTTTGTTAAGGGTTTCGGACTTCTCCGAGCCATTTTTAGGATGGCTGTAGCCTTTTAAGTTCGGGAATTTCCCAATAGGCTTATTACCCCGAGCTTCGATACCCGAGCCATCCGGACTTGCCCAGGACGACAGCCCCCGAATGGGGGTGGCCATAGCCTTTAAAGTTCGGGCACAGCCTAATAGGTTTTTGTGCCCCCCGAGCTTTGACAGCCGAGCCATCCGAGTTTGCCTTGGACGACAGTCCTTGAGCGGGGTGGTCTCTTGGATCCGGATAGAGGTGGCCCTTAGGCCCGATGCCCTTAAGGAACAAAATGTAGTAGTTTTTAAGAGACAAAATATGTAGCTGCAAGGTAAAAACTTTCTTTCATTTCTCTGCACAACATACAAGATGGCAAATGTGTACAAGCTTCGTGTTGTGGCTTAAGTTGTCCATGTGGGCACGGTTCATTTGACCGTTTGGCCCTTAAAATAAATCCTATCCACCAAGCCCAAACTGTTCGAGCATAAAGTTTCCTTCCTTTCTAAAATCATTATCAAGGGTGATGGCCCCCAGTATTCGAGGCCGATCGTAGAGAGGGCTCGGATACTATTGATGTGACCCTTGACTCCAGTTCATAGCCGGTCTTCAATTCTAAGTTAGCACGATCTATTGTTGCCTCGTTAAAAACCTTGCCGGAAACCTCATTTGGGACAAAACCGGTTCAAGAAAAAAAGAGTGAGACGCGTGCTTTCAGGCTTAATAACTGCATCATTCTTTGGCCGTTGCCTGAAAATGTTAGTTCAATTCGTAATATAGGTAAAGAAGAGAATGAATGGGGTCATACCTTAGCAGTAGTACCATTTTAAGTGGGTCACGTTCTAGTTGTTCGGTAGTCGCTCACCGTTCCCTGCTTCGAGTTTGTATGATCCTTTGCCGGTAATCTCGATAATTCGATATGGTCCTTCCTAATTTGGTCCCAACTTGCGGTCATTCGGGTTTCAGGTGTTTAGTGTCACTTTTCTTAACACTAAGTCCCCGATATTGAAGTCTCAGAAGTTGGCTCTCCGATTGTAATACCTTTAGACCCGTTGTTTTTGGGCGGCCAGCCGGATGAGGGCGGCCTTGCGCCTCTCGTCCAACAGTTCCAGGCTCGTGTTCATGGCCTTGTTGTTTGACTCTTTGGTCGTGTATCGGAATCGGAGACTCGGTTCTTCTACTTCAACTGGTATTAGCGCTTTGGCACTGTAGACCAACGAGAATGGGGTGGCCTCGGTACTAGATTTTGAGGTCGTTCAATATGCCCACAAGACTTCGGGCAAAATTTTCTTCCATTTTCCTTTGGCGTTGTTCAACCTCTTCTTATGACTTTGGAGTATGGTTTTGTTCATAGACTCTGCCCGCCCATTCCCACTAGGGTGACAGGGTGTTGGTAGGATCTTTTTAATCTTATGGTCCTCGAAAAATTTACTCACCTTACTGCCGATGAATTGCTTCCCATTGTCGCACACGATCTCGGCCAGCACTCCGAACCGTCGTATTATGTGGTCCCAAATGAAGTCAATAACTTCTTTCTCCATGACTTTCTCAAATGCCTGGGCTTCCACCCATTTAGAAAAATAGTCAGTCATAAATAATATAAATTGAGTCTTACCCGGTGCGCATGGCAGGGGACCAACGATGTCCATTCCCCATTTCATGGATAGCCAGGGTGACTAAACCAAATATAGCAGCTCCCTGGGCTGATGAATCATCAGTGCATGTCTTTGACATCCGTCGAGTTTTTGCATGAACTCCTTTGCGTCTTTTATATGTTGACCAGTAGTATCCGGCTCTGATTATCTTACAAACCAATGATTCGGCACCTAAATGATTCCCGCGGTGCCTTTGTGAACTTCCCTCAAAACATACTCAGTATCTCCCGGTCCCAGACATATAGCGAGTGGGCCATCGAACATTCTCCTGAATAGGGTGTTGTCTTCGGACAAGTTGAACCTGGCCGCCTTCGTGCGCAGAGCTCTCGATTCTTTAGGATTCGAGGGCAGTTTTTCGGTCTTCATATATACTTGTTTCTCCAATCCCAGGTTAAGCTTGTCAAGTTTATCTCGGTATGGCCTTCTTCCACTACTGATTTCATGAGTTGTACGACCGTTCCCGAGTTACATTCATCGTCATCAACCGACGTTCCTAAGTTGGCAAGAGCATCAGCTTCGCTTTTTTCATCTCGAGGTACATGTTGCAAAGTCCATTCCTTGAAACGATGTAACGTCACCTGTAGTTTATCCAGATACCTTCGCATACGTTCCTATTTGACTTCGAACGTTTCATTGACGTGGTTCACCACAAAGAGGGAATCACACTTATCTTCAATCACCTTGGCCCCCAAGCTTTTAGCCAGTTCAAGACCTGCAACCATGGCCTCATACTCGGCCTCGTTGTTAGTCAATTTTACAGTTCTAATAGATTGCCTAACCACATTACCCGTCGATGATTTCAACATGATGCCAAGTCCGGACCCCTTTGCGTTCGAGGCACTGTCCGTAAAGAGGGTCCAGATTCCGGATAAGGTTCCCGAGTTCAACAACAACTCCTTCTCGACCTCGAGTATTAGTGCTGGCGTGAAGTCGGCCACGAAATCTGCCAAAATTTGAGATTTGATGGTGGTTCGGGGTCGATATTCGATATCGTACCCGCTGATTTCCACGGCCCATTTGGCCAATCGTCCTGAGAGTTCGTTCTTATGCATTATGTTCCTTAAGAGGTAAGTAGTCACGACACATATGGGATGGCATTGAAAATATGGTTTTAACTTCCTAGAGGTGCTTAGCAAAGCGAGCGCCAATTTTTCCAGGTGAAGATACCTAGTTTCGGCCTCGCCTAGAGTCTTGCTAACATAGTAGATAAGAATTTTCGTACCTTTTTCTTCCCGGACTAGGACTCATCTTACCGCTATCTCGGATACCGCTAAGTATAGGTACAATTGTTCATCTGCCTTCGGAGTATGAAGCAGAGGCAGGCTTGAAAGGTACCGCTTGGGTTCTTCTAAGGCTTGCTGACACTCTGGTGTCCATGAGAAATTGTTCTTCTTCTTCAATAACGAGAAGAACCAATGGCTCTTGTTGGAGGAATTTGAAATGAATCACCCCAACACGGCTATGCGCCCGGTTAGCCTTTGAAAGGCCTTGACATTGTCCACCACGGTAATGTCCTTTATGGCCTTGATTTTATCGGGATTGATCTCGATTCCCCGGTTAGACACCATGAATCCGAGAAATTTCCCGGACCCGACTTTAAATGTGCATTTCTTTGGGTTCAGCTTCATATTGTATTTCTTCAATATGTCGAAGTTTTTCTGCAAATGTTTCAAATGGTCCTCTGCTCGCAGGGACTTAACTAACATATCATCAATGTAAACCTTCATTGATTTTCCTATTTGTTCTTCGAACATTTGATTTACTAGGCGCTGGTAAATGGCACCGGCATTTTTTAGTCCAAATGGCATTATGTTATAACAGTAGGTGTCGTAGTTAGTGATGAAGGACGTTTTTTTCCTGGTCGCCCGGGTCCATTCGAATTTGGTTGTACTCAGAGTAGGCATCGAGAAAGTTGAGGATCTCGTGGCCGGCCATCGCATCGATCATGCGATCGATGTTAGACAGAGGGAAAGAGTCCTTGAGGCATGCCTTATTCAAGTCTTTGTAGTCTACACACATTCTTAATTTATTCCTTTTTTTGGAGGCTACCACTATGTTTACTAACCAATCCGGGTACTTAACCTCCCGGATGGACCCTATTTTAAGGAGTTTAGATACCTCGTCTTTGATGAATGCATGCTTGACTTTGGATTGAGGCCTCCTTTTCTGTTTGACCGGGTGGAACTTCGAATCCACGCTCAGCTTATGGGTAGTTATCTTCGGCGGGATCCCTGTCATGTCGAGGTGGGACCAAGCGAAATAATCTATGTTAGCCATAAGGAACTTAATGAGTTTTTTATTGAGCTCGGGATTTAACCCCGTGCCAAAGTATAGCTTACGATCGGGCAGGTGCTTGATCAATATGACTTACTCCAGTTCTTCGACGTTGATTTGGTAGCGTCAGAATCGTAATGAAAGATCTAGGAACTCTGTAGTCATCGTCCTCATCCGTCCCCTGCTTCTCCAGTTCAGTCGGGGCTGGTGTCGGTAATTACTACTTGGTTCCTTACTTGGCGACTGAACTCGGATCCTTTGGTGTAGAAAGTGCGAATATCGGGACCACTTCGTCGACCACGAACATCTTCTTGGCGGCAGGTTGTTCTCTTGGGATTTGGTCGACCCTGGAATTGTAGGTTTCTACCTTTTTGTCATTGGCTTCGATTTTCTTTTCTCCCGATTCTACCCGTTTTGTCAGTTCCTCGAGCCTTTTTATGAACTCGGGGTTAGTCCCGGGTTCGGCATCACTCGGCCTCTCCGTGACTGGTTCGTTTCTACGAGCAATTTTCCGGGGCGGTTCAGGTTCAACCCTGCTAGGGCGCGGCTCTGGTTCTACAGCTGGGCTATCGCTGCTTGTTGAGCCTGTAGCATTTCAAAGATCACTAGCAAGTTGATCCCATCTCCTTCACCGTCGTGAGTATCTTGGGCTACCGATCGGACTCCCCCACAGGTGATGTTCTCAGGATCGGTAGGCAAATTCGCATTGATGGCCACATGTTCGATTGGGTCCGCGGCCGGAACTCCGTTGGGATTGACAGAGGGCACCTTGTTACTGGGTACCATATCGTTGTTCTCGCCATAATGACCGGACTCAGCATCCACATTTAGAGGGGCAAACTGGGAGTTCGACATTTTAAACTTTGATGAAACTAAAGATACTTCAAAGAACAAGTGTAAAATAGGGTGTGTTATGGAAATTTATATCAAATTGTCACTATTATCCTTAGCTCCACGGTAGGCGCCAAACTATTTGCCCTAAAAAATGGATAACAATTAAATTTGTAAGTGGTTTTAAGAATACGCGGACTAATTCGATACAAACTATAATTTGCGTTAGATTAAACAAATAAAGATATAGTAAATTCAAACCACTTGTGGAGGATAATTCCAGCCTTGATTAAATATCCACCCTCGATCCGGACTCACAATGGCCAGCACTGATGATCGAGAATAAGAGCTTTCAATAACAGTGAAAATAATAGTATATTGCTTTGGGATGCGTGTTACAATGTGTTCAATGAATATTCAGACTCCCCTTTATTTAGTAGGGGAATTTTACCCTAAGTACAATTCTATAAAAGGTAAAAAAATCTTCGGTTTAACTGATCACTGGTTCTCCATCGGTACGTGCCGAGATCCATGACGTGATATCCGGCCGGTCGCGGCTTTTTGTTGGTCGTGCTTGGTTGCCTGACAACGTTCTCCGAAGTCCTTTGGGTTTTGAACCGATCCCAGATCATAGCCCCGATATTCTCGAGGGTGGGAGTCATGCCCCCGGGCTCTGACTCGATGAGACTCTTGCCTCGATTCGGTCCCTTGTCATTATGTCTCTAGATTAGTTTAGCGTATCGGAAGCCGAGGTGTACCATGAGCTCGGTTTTACCCGTATACAGGTTTAACTAGATCAAAAACCTCTAACTTTAATACTAACTATAATATTTAGAACTAGGATGAACTGTTGGCTTTTAGTCTCTCTCATCTTTGGATAGGGCAAGCACAGCCTGGTGCACAAAGTATTTTATATTCACACAGGGTACGTGAAAGGGCCACACCCAAGGGATGTGATATAAACAGTCTAACCTAATATAAGCATTAGTTGCTGCTTCCACGGCTCGGCCCGTGACATATAGATCACACGGAGACAACTTTACCGTTGCTCCAAAACTCCCCTTCTAATCTTTGGATTAACAGCAATAAAAATAATTTTGAGAACATGGACAAATACGCTTCCACCGACATGATTGTAACGAGAACTTTGGAATTTAAGCTCTTAACCGCTACAGAACCTAATCTGTCGAGGAGTAACCTTATTTAAAGTTAAATGGCATCCTCCCCATAGGATTGCTACAAATTGAATACTGATGGTGCTTTAAGAACTCTTCAAGATTAGCAGGTATTGGAGGTATCACTAAAAATACTAATGGAGACTGGGTTATGGGATACTTCTCGAGCTTTCAAGTGCTCAATCACACACATGAAGACCTCTTAGCTTTACATTATAGCCTACAACTAGCTTTCGACCATAATATGCATTATCTGGAAGTGGAAGTCGATCCCTTAGAGGTAATACACCGTGTAGATAGACCTCAAAATATTTATCACTCTACTGTCTATTATTGTAGGTTATTGATGCAGAAGTTGGGGATTACGTTAATCAAGCATAATTTTAGTGACGGAAATAAAGTTGCACACCTCTTGGCGAAAGAAGTAACTAGCCTCATTTGTTTGCTAACTTAACAGAGATCTGAATCTTAATTATTTACATTTCAATCATTAATTGCGTTTGCGTTTTGAATTTGAATCTCAATCATTCAGATCTTAACCATTAAGATTGTTTATTTTTTTAAATTTTACAATCACTTAATGGGTCTGAATAGATATTGATGTTTAAGATCTATAACAGAGTCTTAATATCATTAAGATGTCATACATTCAAAAATTTCTATAAAAATTATATTTCACTATTACTCCTACACTTTTAACTAATCATCATCACCATTGTTATTGTTGTCCCATACCATATTAGACTACCACCGCTCACTATCTACCACCTATTACCACCATCCTCAGCCACAACCACCACCGCTGCCAAGCATGAATGTTAGTTTTCACTACCACTAGCCTTCATTTACAATCATCACCACCGGTTACTATTACCACAATAATCACCAATCACCATCACCACTATATATCACTCATTATTGTTACCAACCACCACCACCATCAAATACCACCGTTAACTACTATTGTGATCCACCATCTACCGCCTATAATTATCATTATCAACCAACACCATCACCAGCTGGCACCCACAAACACTACTGTTAGCCGTCATCACCACCAATATTAATATAATTTTAGAAATATTTTATTAATATATTATTAAATTAATTAGTACTATTTGATTTGCAATTATACTTATTAATTTTTAAATATAGAAACATTTACACATTCAGATGTAGAGAAAATAAACCGTCTTAATTATTCAGTATCCAAATCTTAATACAACATCTTAATATTCAGATATGTATTCAGATTCAAATGTTTTAATCTCAATACACATATTAATATCCAGATGTGTATTCAGATTCATACGTCTTAATCTTAATAAAAACAAATAAGGCCTACACTTTATGTTAATATCCAGATTTGTTTGCATGTTTTATTAGATAAGATAGGAACGTATTCTGTTAAAAATATTATGGCTCCTGTATGTAGCAAGTTGGCTACTCTTGGAAACCCTTGTCCCTAAGTTGCACGTTTGATGTTTTGTAATGACTGTTAATTTTATATAATAATACTATCCTGTTATAACCAAAAAGAAAATTATAAGCAAAGCGCGGCCGCAGTGTGCAATTTCCATTGTAGATCCACTTCAATTGTTTAAGCCCGGAACACGTATTACTAGGCTTCCAACAAGCGTATACTTTGCATTGGTCACTCCCTTTTGTCCGACTTGTCAATCCCATTGTAGCCCAGCCTCTTATATCTTGGGCCATGCTCTTTTGGGCCAAATGCTGACATATCAGCTCCAGTGGTTACCAATATTTTTAGAGCCTGTAGAAAGAGAGACAGAGAACTTCCTCTTACTAAAAGAAGTATGTATAGTCTAATGCCTTTCTCATTATCATAAGAAGATAAACTAAGTTTGAAGCGTATCTATTTTATGTGTGAACGTGTATGCTGCTTACTTCAATACTTATGACATTTAACTTTCGAATATTATAAAGATAATTTGTACCATTTATCCGAAACTTTAGAACTCTAACAAATTATCATAAAGCTAACTATGAACTCTTTATTGTAATAACTTTTGACTTTTTATTACAGTCGTTGTTTAGAAGTACCATTAAATATTAATTCGTCAATCTTTCACACCAAATGACACGAAGCATGTTTAATTTTTGAGTTTTAAGTTTAAACATATTGATTAATCCAACAACGACAACAACAACCCAATAAATTCTAAATAGTGGATGTATAGGCCAAAATCCGTCCCTAGAAAATTTACTGTAATATGGCATTAAGAAAAGAGTCGGTCGAGCTCGTCCAAGATGCAGTGAACTCATTCGCCGAGGTGCCGATATGAGCCGTAATCGCGGTGTCAACGCCAATCGACGAAGAGTCAACAAAGGTCAAGGTCGAGATTGGCCATTGACGATAAGACTTGTAACGATTAATTTGTCAGGATAGGATATTAAGAGGAAATATTCTAGTGGATATTCCCTTTGTTTGTACTATTAGGTTTCCTAGGAAAAGGCCCTATATAGATATAGAAAGGAGAGACAATGAGTGGGGCATGTAATATGGATTTGGAGAAGAACACTTTTGGGAAGAAAACTTTCTTTCTTGCAAAAATACAAAGATTACCTTTTGATAAAGATTCTTGTTCACATTATTCCCACCTTTCCACCAGATCCGAGGATTACTCATACGAATCTTGGACCTATCCGTCATTCATGATTGTCAGGAGAAATATTCATTTAACCCAATTCATTTTTGGATGAACTTTTCTCCTTATTTATTTAAATGTCATTTATTGCTATTTATTGTTAGTTACATCTAATGGTGTGGCCCACGGTGGGCCTGGCCCAGGACCGGCCCAGGACCGCGGGCCTGTGGTCCGGGCCCTAGCGGTCTTGGGCCTCAAACGGGTAAAAGCTCGTGATGGGCCGGTCTGCGCCAAAAGGCCCGCCAGGCCCCGGGACCGCCAGGCGGGCCTGGGCGGGCCCAACGGCTATTTTTTTAATTTTTTTTTTTTAAAAAAAAAAAGGCCCAACGGTCAGATTTAAAATCTGACCGTTTGGGCTTCAAAATATGGCCGTTTGGGCTTTTAAAAATAGCCATTTTGGTCCCCAAACTTTTTATAAATACACTTTTTACCTATTCCCACCTATAAATACCCCCCCATTCTTTCATTTTTAACTCACAAAATCTCTCAATCTCTCTCAATCTCTCTCTAATTATTTTCATAAGTGCTCATATTATTATTTCAATTTCGTGAAAAATTGTGAAGTTGGTGAATTGAAGTATTAAAGTCTTCAAGTCTTCAAAATTATTCAATTTTCAAGAAGTTGTTCTTCAATCCGGTAACCTCGTTCCAACTCTTTAATTTTTAATATATTGTTGTGTTTGTTTAAATTAGTTTAATTATATTTAATATATTGTTGTGTTTGTTTTAATTAGTTTAATTATAATTAATATACTATTGTGTTTGTTTTAATTAGTTAAATTATAATTAATATGGATTTTTCATTAAAAAAAATATTTGGTGGTAAGGGGAAGGGAAAAGCAAAAATTGGTCAATCTAGTAGCCAAGCTACTCCTCCTCCCCCTGCTACCCGTCCTCTTATACCTAATATTCTTGATAGTGATAACCCTTTAATGCAATTTACCGATAGTCAATATTATCATGATGTTGGAGCCGGTGCTCAATTAGATACCGAAACAATGAA
>MCJB01052648.1:9521-22690 GCA_002018475.1 Nicotiana obtusifolia | reverse complement strand
TTTTTTCAACTTCCGTGTCACAACTCATTTGACTTCAAAACTTAACGTATGACTATCATCCTATTTAAATACCTCAAAAAAACAAATACCTTCTTACCATGTTAGCAACCTTACGGTACGACAACGCACGAACACACAAGGTGTAACATTGGAACCCGACAAAAGTTACAAAATATGAATGCCCATTAAACCACGAGTTCAACCATACCAATTTTACCAAATTCTGACATCAACTCGACCCTCAAATCTTCAATCTAAACTCAAGGATTTTCATAATTTTTCCAACTTAAATCACCAATTAAATACTAAAAATAGCAATAGATTTGGGTAATTTGACCAAAATTGAGTTAAGAACACTTGCCCCGATATTTTCCTTGAAAATCTCCCCAAAATAGCTTCAAAAATCACTTCAATCCGAGCTGCATAACTCCAAATATGTTAAAATGGCCGAAACCCCAATTTTAAGAATCTGTCTAGGCAAGTCTCATTTGGCATTTGAGACTTATAAACCATATTTAACACCTACAATTTGCCTTAGCCCCAGAAAAATAAATTTTTTTGCTGATACGGAAATGGGCATAACTCTCTTATATGATGTCTGAATGATGAATGGTTTAACTTTCTGGAAACTAGATTCAAAGGTATACAACTTACATCCCTTGATCATCTCCAAATTCCTTATAGATTACAAAATATAAGCTTCCACAATCAGCCATGTGCAACAGAAACTTCTGCGATGCACACTGCTGTAGCCAAATTACAGCAATTAAAAACGACCTAGAAATGGTCTGAAAGCACTCCGAAAATCACCCGAGCCACTTGGGACCATGTCCGAATATACCAACTAGTCCTAAACATATTGTGGACTTAGTTGAGGCCTCAAATCACATCAACAACGCTAAAAACACGGATCATACCCCCAATTCAAGCCTAATGAAACTAACAAATTCCAGCTTCTATATTCGATGCCGAAACCTATCAAATCGAGTCCGATTGACCTTAAATTTTGCACACAAGTCATAAATGACATAACGGACCTATGAAAATTTTCAGAACTGGATTCCGACCCCGATATCAAAAAGTCAACTCCTCGGTCAAACTTTCTAAAAATCTTCCATTTTCCAACTTTCGCCAAAATGCGTCGAATTGTCCTACGGACTTCCAAATTCAAATTCGGACATATGCCTAAGTCCGAAATCACCATATGAAGCTACTGACATCATCAAATTTCCAATCCGGACTCCTGTGCTCAAAAATCAAACTCCGATTAACTCTTTTTATTTTATCTTCTAAAATAAGAATTGTTCTTTCAATTTGATCCCGAATCGTCCGAAAACCAAACTCAACCACACACACAGTCATAATACGCATTATAAAGCTGCTTGAGATCTTAAGTCACTTGATTCATAATTTCTTAAAATGACAAGTCGGGTCGATACATTCTCCCCCTTTTAGACATACGTTCGAACGTGCCAAGAATTATTACAAGGACATTAAATTTCTAAGTGTATTATTACACACACTCGCGGGTGATTCTACGTCACAGTAAATTTTGACATGGATCCGACAACGCCATCTCAATTGAAGATTATTTCTTTTATCCATATTTATAAAATTCAAAGCCAAATTTCTCACACCCCAATAAAAAAAAGTTCCTTTTTTTCAGCACGCCGTGTTAGTGTCAACCAGCTGTAGCAACTCGTGCTTACGCACCCATCATATGTATGCCCATAACCACGTCTCTGGTCATAATAGTTGTTCATAATTAATTCCAGCATCGTCAATTAACCTCATATTAACCAAAACCTCATTTCAAATTTTCACAACACTAATAGCAGTTCGCGAGGCATGAAGACCTCATAATTATTTACTCGAATTAACGAGTCACATTTAACGCCACCTGGACACTCCCCTTGTAGGCTAAAACTCAATAATTACAGCACGAATATGGTTAAATATGCACAGAAATACATAGAAGAATTATCAAATAAGCCTAACAGGCATGACTTCCTATCAGTAATATAGTACAAATTTAATTTCACACATGGAGAATTTAAAACACATAAATTTTCATCACAAGGATCTCGTCCTTATATAACTTCCACCGCAGCTTATAGCCCGGTTTAAACTTTTCACATCAAATGCGAGGATCTCATCCTCAACTCTAAATCGCAAGTAATATGCATTCCATGCCAATCGAAATATATCCATTTCTCCTTTAAAATAATTTTCGTTAAAAAAATCACGACACATAATGAACCCCCATACCGGTAGGGCATATAATTCATAAAACTCACTATATATGGAGCATGAAAGAAGGTCTCACCTCGGTAATCAAAATCGAATCAAAATAAGAATAGTGCTCCTCTATTATGAATTAAATCATACCAGTAACGACACCATCTGATTTAGCCAATTCATGGCAGTTATATCAACGGGTCGGGCCTCCACCTCTAGGACGCCCTCTACCAGCCTGCTCTCCACCCCTAACTGAATATATAGGTAGAGTAGCAACTGAAATGGAGCATGTAGCTTGGGTGCTCTGATGAAATATGTCTCTCCCAAGTCTGGGACAATCTCTCATGATGTGCCTAGTATCACTACACTCAAAACAGCACCTCTGCGGGTTTGGCTGCTCATATTGAGTCTGTGCCAGATAAATAGAATAACCATTATAGAAATCTCGTGTCAGTGGTGCAGTAAAAGAACTTACTGGTCCACCTCGAGTAATCTGATATGCGGATTTAGCTGACCGACTGCTCCAGTCTCAGCCATAATGAGTTATAGCTGCAGAGTAGCATCCATTGAATTCTCCAGAACCTTGAGACCTCTTGGTCACCTTAGTTCCCTTTTCCTCAATTCTAAAACGTTCTAACATCTTGGCGATTCCACCACTTGCTGAAGTGAAGTATCAATTTGTAGCCCCTGAGTCATACAGAATCTAAGATCATAACTTAGTCCTTTAATGAATCTGTGGACTTGCTCTCTGGATATAGGAACCAAAGTAAGAGTATGACAGGCTAACTCTTTACATCTGATGGCATATTCTGACATCGTCATGGTGTCTTGACGCAGCTGTTCAAACTCTGTGCGCCACGCCTTCCGTAGAATCTGGGGAACAAACTCCCTCAAATACATCTCTGAAAATTGAGCCCGGGTAGGTGATGTTGCATTGGATGGTCTTCCCTTTTCATAGACTTGCCACAAACATCGGTGGAGAATTATCTCTAAAAGGTCAATTTCTTCCTTTGTTATGCTGACCCAACATCGTCGAGTTGACCCATTTCTTCACATATTCCTCTATTCTTCCTTGGGGTAATACTTCCCTCTATTTGTACACAATGATCCCCAAAAGTAAAGCTCTGTACAGACAAATCTTGGCAAGAACCATGTAGCCCATAAGCTCATCGACCATCATATTTTCTCTAAAGCACCCAATACTGCCGCAATCGAGACGTCCACGTTGAATAGACTGTCTATAAATTTGAAGTTGTTTCTCTAACTCCTTGGTACTGAAGTATAGGATTATTAAGGACGCAGTCATACCGCAAGTCCCAACATTGTCACCTACAAAATCTCTGGCCTTAAAAATGTGCAACTTTTTTTTTTGGGAACCTTTCAGTACCACATATGTACATCTTAGGCCAAAACTGATATAACACATGACCCCAGAATATGTTTGCCTATAGTGGACTCCCCCCACTTGGTGTGAACCAATAGGACACAACATCCGATGATCCACAATACTAACCTTCACAACTCGTACTCATCAACCAGATGCTAGAATTCGATGCACCTCCACATAAATCACTGAGTGATCCTTCAATACATCTGCATCTTCAGTCGAGACCACATATTGAGACGATATTTGAGCATCCCTAGCTCCCTCGTAGTCTATCCGCGATAATATGAACCATCGGTGCACAACTGATAACGAGTACGCAATGTCATAAACGAGTGGATGTGAATGGATATAAGATATATGCTTCAAGTTGAGTCAATATCGCACGATAAGGAATAAAAGAAGTGGAATTTCCTACTAGTTTCCGTAGCCTCTCAAAGACAAGTACATACGTCTCCATACCGATCCGCAAGACTCTACTAAATCTGCTTACGACTTGTAGCACCCATGAACCTAGAGCTCTGATACCAAGTTATCACGACCCAAATTTTCCTTCATAAATATGTCGTGATAGCACCTAGTCTTTGGGACTAGATAAGCCTAACACTTACTGAATTAGTGGCAACTCAACCAGATTTTTTTTGTATATGAAATAGAAACTTCCTACCACCCCAAAACTAGTAGTACAAGTTACAAACTCTATAGAGTTTATTCGAAAAATGTATAAAATACAACTGTTCCAGAACAGCATTAACAAAAAATATGTAACTCTGAGGGCTGCGAACGAGACAACAAGTATACCTTAAGTCTCCACAGCAATGTCCAATCAATTAGCAAGATTATAAACAACATTGAGGTACCTGGATCTGCACAAAAAATGTGCAGAAGAGTAGTATGTGTATACCACAGCGGTACCCAGTAAGTATCAAGCCTATCCTCGGTAGAGTAGTGACGAGGCCAGGTCAAGACACCTACCAAACATATAAACCTGTACAAAGTGCTACATAAGCTAACAAGGAAGGGATATCAATGTAAGGCCAATAACAGAAGAATTTTCAATTCAAATCAAAAATGAAAACAATGAAAACATGGGCAGCAACGAGAAAGCAACCACATAGTCAAAGATCACATAATATATGAGTGGGTCCAAGCAAGTAATCATATGACAAATCAATCAATTAAATTATTTATAATGCATGTATTTCAACATAATACCCGAGGTATCACTCCTTGAAATCGCAGTTCATGATTCACGACTTCCAATTCTTACACATGTGGCATCTTGTGCCCACATATTTTCGAATAACTTTTGCACGGAAAAAACCTCGTGCTACCATGTATATAATTTCCGTATCAATAACAACCAAGATGACCAATGAATAATTTAAACATAATTAAATACAATCTCCAAATTAAATACAGTGAAGCATCTTGAGTCACTAAGCCAATTTAGATTTAAATAAGGTAAAATAGAGGAGAGGTCGTTCAAATAGAAAACCAATTGAGTTTAGTTTAGAAGTGTATGAGATCCGATAAAATATTGTATTTATACAAAATAATACATTCAAGCAAGTTTTAGCAAGATAAATATGGGATTTATCAAAGTAAAACGAAATAATAATTTTTCACGCAAATTGTTAGAATATATGCTTAACGCTAGAGGGAGGGGGGTGAATAGAGTTATAAGGAACAATTAAAAATTTTCGCAATGTAAATGAATAATTTGAAAGCTCAAAGGCGAAAATGAAATAGCGAGGAATAAAAATGCGGAATATAAATGAAAGCTTACACAACAATATATAGTGGTTCACTACAACTTGTAGCTAGTCCACTCCTCAAGATACACTCTTGAGTATTTCACTATCTCTGTTAAGCTTGCGGGTGCCTAACAAACCGTTTACAACAAGAATGTTTGAATCACACAAGATTCGCCAACAATGTTAAGCTTGCAGGTGCCTAACCAATCGTTAACAACACAAACACTTGAGTCACACAAGGTTTGCCAACAACAAGGAAGAATGTCTTCCTTACTACAACAAGGGACAACCTCCCAAAGGTGTAGGACAACACAAAGATCACTCAAAATGAATCTCTCAAAAGAGTAAGTAGAGTGAAGATGTTATAGCTCAAGAACACAACTTTTATCTTCAAGAAAATGGCTCAATATAGCTTAAATGATTATGAAAACTTGAAGCAATGTAATCTTATGATTTGGGAGAAGTGTTGTGTTCAAATGAGGTTTAAAAGGGTGTATTTACAACCCCAAAACCTCATATGTCCGTTGGTAAAGTGTGCTAGCCTCTCATTACCTTAAACAAGAGTTTTAGGGGACAAAAATTGTTCTGCCCGTTGCCAATCATTGATGTTTAACCTTCAAGCATCGATGATTTGCAAAACTAGCCGTTATGTTCCAACGGATCTCTGAGACATCAATGATTCTATGGTGAACATCGATGTCTTCACAATATAGGCTAGACATTGATGTTCATCATAGGGACATCGATGTCTTGACGTTTCCAGCGTGAATTTGATTAAGTAATTCGTTTATTTTGTGAAACTAATTATTTTGAAAATGTTTTAAATGTTATTTGAAATCATTTTTAGACTTTGAGCCAAGTTCTTAAAAACGAAAGATGATTCAAGATGACATTAAAACTTAAAACAAAATTAAGACTGAAGACATCTTCTTTAGTCTTCAATCTTTTTTCTTCATCAACTTGTTCCATGCATCGACTTCTAGTTTCTTGACAGCTTGATTTGTAGTCACAACAAAGTCCATAGCAATATTAGTAGTTTGTCAATGATGGTTTGTCGATTATCAAAACCTACAACAAGACACAAAGTCGTTAGTTAAGGTTTCATGAACATGAATGCGTTTTCCAACAATTTCCCCCTTTTTGATAATGATAAACAAAAGCGGGATATGCATTCATTTAGCAAAAAGATTTTGATACAAAGAATATTGTTAGACAAGATATTTATTTGAAACCAATATTCTTCAACCAATTGTTAAAAACAAATTTAATTATTAGTTAAGAAATTATTCCCCCTTAATTTATGCTTCCCCCTTAATAGATGCAAATCATCATAATTAATATATGCAAATCATCATAATCCCCCCTTAATTGTCTCACCTAGTATCTTTCCCCTTTTGGCATTAGCAAAAAGAGTTTAGAAATAACAGAGAAAATCAATTTCACTAAGGAATTAGAACAATACAATGCATTAATAAAAGGAACATTTAAAATAAGCATAATTTAAATACATAAGAAGAAATTAAAACATAAGAGATTGATCACTTCCGGAGTTATTGTCTTCTTCGTCACTATCGTCTTCACCGTGACCTTATAATATTTGAGGATTTCCATCACGATGAAAGCGTAAGGAAGTGGTTCCCCCTCACGAACTGCGTCGAACATGTGGATCATGACAAATTGTGCCCAATTGATCATTGCCTCATGCAGTATTGCATGCATTATCTTCACATATTCGGCCGAGAGAATAGTGTGGGAGAATTTTCTTGGCTTGAGAATGCGGGTGATAGTGTAGAAGAGTAACCGATGCTCTTCATTCATATTTGTGATGGTTGGATGGCGAGTTGATTGTCCACTGACTCCAAT
Source organism: Nicotiana obtusifolia (assembly GCA_002018475.1). Lineage (NCBI taxonomy): Eukaryota > Viridiplantae > Streptophyta > Magnoliopsida > Solanales > Solanaceae > Nicotiana > Nicotiana obtusifolia. The sequence continues at coordinate 15,448 of MCJB01052648.1, read as the reverse complement.
TTCCCCCAAGAAGGCTGCCTCGTTAAAAGTTGCGCCTTCAATTCCGGTGTAGAGATGAATATCTGCGCGAGCTGTCGGAAGTCCCGTAATTTCCGAGAGTATGTCATGAGAAAAGATATTTCCGTACCATTTACGGAAGAGATAAGATTTTCGTCAACTTAACGAAGGTTTGAGTAGAATGCACGAATAAGGTCTTCGTGTATAAATTCTTGGTGGTTGCTCACAATGCCTAAGAGATTTGTTGAATTTAGAGCATTGTATAATGTATGAAATCCTTTTAAATCGAAGTAAATTTGCCTCACATATCTTGGAGGTAGGATTTCTCATCGCTCAAAAATTTCGTGGAAATTTTGTAGTTCGTTCCGAGAATGAAACCAAAGATAAGAGTCGTCTTTATATTTGGCGGCATGTCTAGGGATAGGATTGTTTGAAGAAGAAGCCATTTGATAGAGTGAAAGATGAGATGAAGTTTGAGAAGAATGGAGTTTTAATTCAAGAATGAAGAGTCTTGGAGGTTGCTAGAATGATTTTTGTGAGTGAAAGAGTGAAATGAACACCTATTTATAGAGTATGGAAGAAATATGTCCGTTGGAGGGCATTTTGGTAATTTTTAGAGCCTCCAACGAATAGAAAACGGCTATATTTTTCAAAAATACTATGCAAACATCGATGTCTAGATGTTAAACATCGATGTTTTAACTTTCTGGATTTTTCCAGTGAAGTATAGACATCGATGTTTTTCGGTTGAACATCGATGTTTTGGGAATTTTAACGAACATCGATGTTTTGATGTTAAACATCGATGTTTTGACTTTCTGGAATTTTTCTTGAAATTCCAGTGACGTTTGATAATCGATGTTTCATGTGTGAACATCGATGTTTGAGCATAGAAGTGAATATTTTTGATATGATGTGTGATTACTTGATTTTTGGAGTCCCCCCTTACTTAACAAATCATCCAAGTGATGAGGAGAACCTGCAAAACAAAGTAAACGTCTCTGACGCTCAAGTTAGTAATGTTCGAAAACAAAAATTATACACATAATTAGATCATGGTTGAGTCAAGAATTCCAAGTTCGCTTCGAATTCGAAAGAATGAATTTTTATCTAAAGGTTTTGTAAAGATGTCTGCTAATTGATTACGAGTTTCCACAAACTCAATTTCGACATCACCTTTGAGAACATGATCTCTAATGAAATGATGCCTAATTTCAATGTGTTTTGTTCTCGAATGAAGAACAGGATTCTTCGTGAGACAAATGGCACTAGTGTTGTCACATCTAATTGGGATGTGATCAAGACTTAGGCCGTAATCCACAAGTTGTTGTTTCATCCAAAGGACTTGAGCACAACAACTTCCAACGGCTACATATTCCGCTTCAGTGGTGGATAAAGCAACACTGACTTGTTTCTTGCTAAACCAAGAAACTAATGAACTATCGAGTAAGTGACAAGTGCCACTAGTGCTTTTCCTATCCAATTTGCATTCAGCAAAGTCGGAATCGGAATAGCCGATAAGGTGGCAGGATGAACCCTTGGGATACCAAAGTCCCACGTTCATTATGTCGATGAGGTACTTCATTATCTGTTTTACCGCAGTTAAATGCGATTCTTTCGGACAAGATTGATACCGTGCGCATATACAAACACTAAACATTATATCGGGATGACTTGTAGTAAGGTAAAGTAGAGATCCAATCATACTTCTGTACTTCTTGACTTCTACCTCTTTACCTTTTTCATCTTTGTCAAGGGTTCCTGAAGTGCTCATGGGAGTTGGCATTTTGGCGTCAATCATGTCGAATTGCTTGAGCAATTCCTTGCAGTGCTTTGATTGACAAATGAAAGTCCCTTCTTTCATTTGCTTCACTTGTATGCCCAAGAAGAAGTTGAGCTCACCCATCAAAGACATTTCAAACTCCTTTGTCATAAGCTTTGAAAATTCCTTGCACAAAGACTCGTTAGTAGCACCGAATATAATGTCGTCTACATAAATTTGTACTAACAGGATGTTATCTTTTTTATTCATTATAAAAAGTGTAGTGTCGACCTTTCCTCTTTTGAATCCATTGTCCAAAAGAAAATTACTCAACCGCTCGTACCAATCTCGGGGAGCTTGTTTAAGACCGTAGAGCGCTTTCTTGAGTTTAAAGACGTGGTTTGGAAACTCAAAGTTTTCAAAACCCGGTGGTTGGCCGACATATACTTCCTCTGAATAAACCATTGAGGAAAGCACTTTTAACATCCATTTGAAAAAGCTTAAAGTTCATTGATGATGCAAATGCAAGAAGTAAGCGAATGGCTTCTAGACGTGCAACAGGTGCATATGTTTCTTCAAAGTCAATGCCTTCTTCTTGATTGTAGCCTTTGGCTACTAGCCTAGCTTTGTTTCTAGTTATTACTCCATTTTCGTCTAACTTATTTCGAAAAACCCATTTCGTACCAATTATTGTATGGTCATCGGGTCTTGGCACCAATTCCCAAACGTCATTCCGTTTGAATTGGTTAAGCTCCTCTTGCATTGCCAAGGTCCAATGTTCATCATTAATTGTGTTAGAAATGGTTTTTGGTTTAATTTGTGAAACAAAAGCCATGTGTGTGATTGTGTTCCTAATAGTGTTTCGGGTACTTACCCCTCGGTTGATGTCACCGATTACCTTGTCTAGTGGATAATCTCTAGACGTTCTCCACTCTTTAGGAAGTTCTTCTTGCTCTTCGTTTGATTCCTCTTGAGGCCTCTCGCCATCATCCTTTTTGGTATGGCTTGGACCTTCATCATCAAGATGGATTCTTTCTAACGAATCTGCAAGATCATCACAAACATCCTTTCTCGGCAAGCGAGAGTTATTTTCGGCAAAGACCACATGTGGTGATTCTTCAATGGTTAAAGTGTGTTTATTAAAAAATCTATATGTTTTACTACGCAACGAATAACCAAGGAAAATGCCTTCATCAAATTTTGCATCAAATTTACCTAAATTATCTTTTCCATTATTATGCACAAAACATTTACAACCAAAGACACGAAGATGGGAAAGGTTAGGTTTTCTACCTTTGTATAACTCATAAGGCGTTTTCATAAGTATTGGCCTAATGACTGCACAATTTAATACATAACTTGCAGTACTTACGGCACCGGCCCTAAAATACTTAGGAATTTTTGCCTCATTAATCATAGTTCTAGCCATCTCTTCAAGAGATCTATTCTTACGTTCCACCACTCCATTTTGTTGTGGTGTACGTGGGGCTGAGAAATTATGATCAATTCCGAGTTCATCACAAAAGACATCAAATTCGTCTTTTCGAACTCTCCCCCATGGTCGCTTCTAATAGCTACAATGTTGCAATTCTTTTCGTTTTGTACCTTTTTAGCAAATTTTCTAAAAACATTAAATGCCTCATTTTTGTGAGTAAGAAATAATGTCCATGTAAATCTAGAATAATCATCAACAATTACAAAGACATAATAATTTCCACCAAAACTCTTAGTCCTAGAAGGTCCAATGAGATCCATGTGTAAGAGTTGTAAGGGTCTAGTCGTAGAAACTATATTCTTAGACTTGAATGAAGACCTTACTTGTTTCCCTTTTTGACATGCATCACAAATAGAGTCTTTTTCAAACTTAATTTTTGTGATGCCAATTACTAGGTCTTTAGAAATCAATTTATTCAAATGACTCATGTTGAGGTGAGCTATTCTACGATGCCATATCCATGTATCTTCCTCTTTACTCATGAGACACTTAGCAATATTTGAGGAAGTGTTATCTAAATCTACCATGTAAATATTGTCAATTCTATCACCTTGTAGAATTACCTCATTATCACTAAGGCGTTCTACAGTGCAATACTTAGAATTGAAGGTCACATTATTTCCCTTGTCACATAATTGACTTATGCTCAAGAGATTGTGTTTGAGACCTTTTACTAATAAAACATCATCAATGGAGGAGGAAGGATTTTTGCCAACCGAACCAATGCTGATAATTTTTCCTTTGTTGTTGTCACCAAAGATGACATTGCCTCCTTTTGTTGGTTTGATGTTTAAGAATTTGGATGCATCACCGGTCATGTGCTTGGAGCATCCGCTATCAAGGTACCAAAGTACACTTGATGCCTTCAAGCACACCTGCAGTCAAATTAATTACAGGAAGTGCTTTTGGGTCCTTTTAGGTTAGCAGAATAAAGATATGCATCATTTTGAGTAAAGTGTCTATGCCTTGAGTAGCATGCCGGTGCTATGTGGCCTACTACTACAATAGTGACAAACTACGTTCGGATTCCACATATATCTAGGGGAGTAGTATTCACTAGAATTATAGATATTCTTATTAGGTTGTACGACATCGTATTTCCTAGTATTGTTATTTATGGGCCTTTTAGTGGTTTGATTTTTAAACGAAGCGTTTTCCTTTCTAGGTGGTCTATTTCAGGGTTGCTTCTCGGTTTTGCTAACATTTTTATTGAAACCTGTTCCTTGTTTAGCAACATGAACATGATTAATAAGATGATTCAAATCCTTTTGAGGCTTATTGAATTTATGAATAGTTGCTTCCAACTTTTCTACTTGAGCCTTAAGGTATTTACAAGAATTACAAGAGCTACTCGGACTATTGGGTTTATCGGCACTTCTTTTTCCGAAGAATTTGTTTTCTTCTTTTAGTTGCTTATTTTCCTTAGATAATTTTTCTAATTCTTTTTCAGAGTCTAAAAGAACCTTTTTCAAAGATTTATTTTTATTATTGATGCCGACAAATTCGTCATAGAGTTCTTCAAAAGCTTTTTGTAATTCTACAAAAGAATGAGAATCTTTAGGGAGACTAGTACTGACCTCGTTGTTTTCTTGAGGGGTATCCTCAATGGCCATTGGGCAAAGGTTTGCGACATCCTCTCCGTCGCTTGACTCGTTGCCGGAGTCATCTTCCTCCCAAGACATGAAAGCCCTTAGTTTAATGTGGGGGTTTTTCTTCTCAGCTATGGCCTTTGGGCAATATGGTTTGATATGCCCCCTTTCTCCGCAGCCGTAACACTTTGGAGTTACTTGATTCTTTGTTTTCTTTTCTTGTTCTCTTCTCATGTACTTTTGGAATTTTTTGATTACCAAGCCATACTCCTCGTCATCACTGCTAGAGTTTTTTTTTTTCTTGGTTTCCTCTTCCTTTGACTTGAGTGCTAAGCTCTTCTTTTTCTTATCATCACCAAAGACAATAGGCTTGTTAAGGTGAGTAGTCTCATAAGTAATAAGATTACCTCTTAGCCCGTCATAGGTGACTTTGATGGAGGCGGTAGTTTCTTGAATTGCATCCACCTTTGATTGCCACTCTGGTTTGAGACTTCGGAGTATTTTCCACACAAGCTCTTCTTCGGAAAAGATTTTTCCAAGAGCATCAAGATCATTCATAATGTTTGAAAACAGTTCAAAGGTTTTCTCAATACTTTCATCTTCCTTCATCCTGAAAAGTTCTTACTCACGGGTTAGAAGATCAATTTTTGCCTTTCGGACTTGGGACGTACCTTCGTATGTGATTTCAAGTTTATCCCACATCTCCTTGGCAGTTTTGCACCTTGAGATTTTTCGGTAGTCATCCGGATTCACGGCACAGTAGCATGTTGACAGCTCGTGCATAAGCTTCAACTTTTCTTATATCTTCATCATTGTATTCCCTTTCTGGTTTAGGAATTGACTCCTCACCGTTTTCTATTATTTGCCATAATTTGAAATCGGTGGCTCGTAAGTATATTCTCATACGTTCCTACCAATAGGTGTAGTTTGTCCCATCAAAGAGAGGTGGTCCCGATGTGGATTGACCCTCACCTATCACTGCATACAAATTTCTAGAACAAGCTATTTGATCGTTTTATCAACCGGTTAAGGCTTGAAGAGAATTAGGCTCTGATACCAATTGTTAGAATATATGCTTAACGCT
>MCJB01052647.1:35030-59299 GCA_002018475.1 Nicotiana obtusifolia | reverse complement strand
CATCTCGCCGGTTATGGAACCCTTCAGGGGTATCTGTCATTGTTATTACATCATATTGGCATCTCGCCGGTTATGTGGACCCTTCAGGGGTGTTATTTGGCATCTCGCCGGTTATGTGAACCCTTCAGGGGTATGGTTGCTGCATTGATTCATTTCATAAACTTAGTTTTGAAACTTAAATGATATTTTCAAATGATTTAAATGGATCGGGTGGCACGCCGCCACGAGATGTGACATGCATGGATCGGGTGACACGCCGTCACGATATATTGCGCTACTGAACCCCCCACAGTAAGCGCTGGGTACCCAGGGAACGAGTGGCACGTCCGCCACGATAGTCATGACTCGCATCGCATCGCATTGCATTTTTGGTTGTGTTGGTGTTGTTTCCGGTTACCTCACGTTATCTATTGAGATGTTACTTGTTTTTACTGCTCCATTGTGGATTGCTTTGAGTCTTGTGTGTTTCTTACTTTCAGTCATTATTTATATTTATTACTCACTGAGTTGGAAGTACTCACATTACTCCCTGCACCATGTGTGCAGATTTAGGCGTTATCGGTTCTACCCCGTGGTATTGACTACTACTATTGTCAGGGTGGTCATTCAGAGACTACGAGGTAGCTGTTGGCGTTCGCAGCCCCGTCTCTCCTTTATTTTGTCGCTTTCACTTTCTTCAACAATTGTGCCAAAGATATTGTAATAGTTATTTTATTATTAGGATTTCTTTAGTGGCTCATGACTTTGTGACACCCCGATCTGAGGGCTGTAGTCGGGATGGTTTACTATATTTTCCCGCAAATTACTGTTACTTAACCGTACTTATATTATTTTTGTATTGTTAACTGTTTAAACGAGGTTTGGTTTAGATCGGCTGGCCTTGTCTTCATGAGAGGCGCCATCACGACCGGGTTGGGATTTTGGGTTGTGACATTCTGCTATGTTTATATGCCAATTTTCTATCAAGTTGTTCCATACACATAATAAAAATGTACGGTGAGAGTGAATCTCCTTGTCGAATAGCCCTGGATGGTTGGAAAAGATGGAAATTGATGTGGTTGTAATGCAAGACAAAGTCAAAGAATAGTTGAGTTGGGGAAATTGAAAAATTGAAGGGTACTCCGAATAAAGGACCATTCTAACCCCTCGAAGGCTTTTTCGAGGTCTAATTTTAGGAGCATATGACTTTGCTTACCTCCTTTTTTTGAAAATGTGTAAGAATTTGTTGAACAATGATTGCATTGTCTGAGGCTCAATTTTCTTGTTGAAAACTGGATTGGGTAAGTCCCATAATTTTGTGTAAGAAAGGCTTGAGACGATTAACAAGAATTTTTGTGATTAACTTATAGACTGTATTGCAGAGACTAATTGGCCGGAATTGAGAAAGTATTTTTTATTTTAAGGATTAGGCATAAGTAAGTTTGATCTATTTCGGGAGGTATTGCATTTTCCACAGAGGCTAGCTGACAAAAGGTGATAACACTAGCACTTAATTTTGAAAAAATAGGGTGTAATCTATTCGGACCAGGTGTTTTTAGCGGTTTAAAAGAGTGTATGGCTTGAGTAATTTCAGAATGTTCTAAAGGAGATGGTAAAGTAGTTTGATACGCCCTCACAGAGTTTGGTACACTAACAAAAGATGATTGCTCAGCCGTGAAAAGTGATTGTAATTATATTTTGGCTGATTGAACAAACATATTAAAAGCCCCTTTTTTTTCTTCTTTTTCACATGTGGTGTTGGTTTTTTCTATCTTTTGAATTGTTAATGGAGTATAATCCAAATATAGGTTAATTTTTCTCAACTGCTGAAATTCAAAAGTAATCAAAGTATAGTTACTATTTATGTAAAGATAAAATATGAATAAAAATACTGTTTCAAATTCGAAAATATTATGCTGGAGTTCGAATTTATTACATACGAGCTTCCAACATAATATGTTAAAATGTTATAGTTACGCTGGAAGTTTATATGCAGGGGCTCCATAATCCCACATATTATGCTAAATATTTCCGTGTTCTGAAATTCCAATATAATACCGAAATTTTCATGTTTCAGTAGTTATATTTTAATGACTTCGTATTCAATTAGGAGTCGGAAGAATGGCTAATTTGTGTCCCATTCCGCCACCTTCTTTGGCCAAACCAAATCCTTGTTGGTTTCTGCTTGGAATTAGGAATCCAAAAAGAAATCAGAAACGCTATAAATAGAACCTTCTGCATCCATCCTTGGTACTGGTAATCTCCTCGCCCCATCGACAAACCGATTGTGGCCGTTTAAGCTCTAGTGCCCTTTTCAGATTGTTTTTAGGTAATTCTTCGTTGCTACTTTTCTATATATTTTCAGATTTGAACAATTTTCTGAGACCTCTTCGATCATAGATTTCAGTGCTATTTCGATATGTTTTTTGAAGAATTACTAATTAATTGTACTAAAGCTGTTGCTTTTTAGAACCTTATGGTTTATTACTTCCTTTTATTACTAATCCTAGGCGTAACACTCAACAATTTTTTTAAATCCCCTTTAAGAATTCTTTGGTTCTGCCACTAATATTTATTTATTTATTTATTTATTTACTTCTACTCCTGTGTTTTAGTGCTTCACTTCAATTTACTTTGCTGATACTATATCGTGGTGTTACGTTAAGATAGATATTTATTTATTTATTTCTACTCCTGTGTTTTATTTATTGTTCATTATGATTATTTTTTGAATTGTGGCGAACAACATGTGCTTAGATTGAAAGTTGTACTATAATGGTTTTGATCTAATTTTATCTCATTCCCTATTGATGTATCAGATTTTAAATGGCTGGCTGGTCGGAGCTTCCACAAGAACTATTGACATTAACAGTTCATTGTCTTACTGCATATACTGATAAAGTCTGATTTGCATGTGTTTGTACTTCATGGAGGTCAATATTACCAACTATTTCTAGTAAGAAGGTCCAGCCATGGTTCTTGCTGCCTCGTGATAGTACAAATGAAAAATATGAGAAGTTTTACAGCTTACATGAAGGGAGAGTTCACTACCTTGAGGTTCCAGAGGTCCTTGGTAAGAATTTTTGTGGTTCGTCCAATGGATGGTTAGTTTCTATTGAAGACTCTCCTACAATCTCTCTTTTTAACCCAATCACTAGGGTTCAAATAACCCTTCCACTGAGGTATAAGTTCCCTGATGTCAAAAAGTATTGTGCAAAAAAGCTCGACGCTGAATATGCGCTTGCATCTAATTAATAATGACCGTACCAAATCTTACATTTTAGAAGCATCTCATGTGCACGCGCACCTTATAAACAAATTTGTCCTATCTTCAAGTCCTACCTCAAGCAATGGTAATTTTATGGTTGCTGCCATTTACGGTAGTAATGGTAAATTGGCCTACTGGAAATTAGGAGATAAAAAGTGGACAGCCATTTCCAAAGGTCGGATAGGATACCACGATGCCATTTTTTATGAGGAGAAGTTGTACGCCATCACATTCCGCTATGACCTAGAGGTATTCGACTTGAGTGCAGCTTATCCCAAAAAAGTCGAAACTATAGAACCACCAAAAAGAGATTCGCGTTATGGAAAGTCCTACTTGGTGCATACTTCTATTGGGCTGCTCCAGGTTCAGCGATATATGGGAGGAGTCGCAACAGGTGACAATCGTCGTTATCAAACAAGCTACTTCAAGTTATATATGTTTGAATCAAGCAGTAGAAGCTGGTGTAAAGTAGAAAATATAGATGAAAATGTGATCTTTCTGGGACTGAACACGTCAATTTCAATAACATCTGGATCTTCCTCACGAGTATTCTAAGGGGAACCGTGTATATTTTACAGATCATAATGTCGACGAGTACGAGGTTGATGTTCGTGGAGGTCATGATATTGGTTCCTATGACTTGGATAGTAGATGTATAATGTTCTTCCCGTGCAAAAATAGTGACACACACGACATGTGGATGTGGCCAACACCAATTTGGTACATCTACAACCCTGAAGATTTCATTAAGGAGTAGTCCGGGGCTGTGACTAGGACGGAGATGGAACGGCGGAGTTTGGTTTACTAGTTATATTTCCATACAATCACTTTCAAATAGAGGAAACAGACTCCAAATTAAGCAAGTTAGCTCCAAATTGAGTCTCGATTGAACGACTATGTTTGTATTATTATTTGTGACTCATAGGAACAAGAATCATCAAATTCCAAGTTTGTATCATGGAGTTAGAGCCTTTTTAGTGAAGTATTAAATTGCTGGTACAAGCAAGTTCTAGTGCAGACCTTTAGAGACGGGAAATAGACTTTTAGTGAGGGGAAACAGGTTTTTATTGAGCTGTTTTGCTTTTTCTTTAAAGCTCATTTCAACATTTTTGGAGCTAGGAAACTCGAATTTGGACGATTTTTGAGACAATTTTCACAGAATGGATTAGGGTAAGTATTTCTTACTCATTTTTTCATTATATTTCATATGATTATTTTCATATTTTATTAGTGAATCAATTTGAAGAAAATAGAATTTTCGCAAAATCTTTCAAAAATGAAAATTTAAGATTTGGAGGTCGATTCGTTATCGGAATTTGATAAATTTGATAAGGCTGAACTCGTATTGGAATAGGTGTTCGGATTTCATGAAAATTTTATCGGGTTCCGAGAGGCAGCCCTGCATTGACTTTTAGATTGACCTTTTAATGTAAAATTATAAGTTGACGTTTTATTATCTGGAATTGTTTCCGATGAATTTTAATGAAGTTATACAATTAAGTTGGATAGATTTTGAGCTGTCCGGATTCAATTCAATTCAAGAAAGCTATTTTGGAATATCTACCTAAATTCGTTAAGGTAAGTGTCTTGTCTAACTTTGTGTCAGGGAAACCACCCCTTAGGAATTGGGATGATTGTGCCATTCGTGATTATTGTGAAGGTCGTGTACGCGAGGTGACGAGTGGGTACATAACCTATATGTGGTATTTGACCGATTTGGACCGTTGGGCTCCTTTTTTACAATAGATTGTAAATATCGTTTCATGATTGTATCTTTTGTTGTTAGAATTGTTTGTACGTGCTTTACGTGGGATTGTTAACACACGTTCTAACCTTGTTGTCAAGTTCACCGTTATATGCTAACTGTTGACTGTAATCACTTGTTAAATTCATGCTTTACCTGCTATATGCGTTAATTGTTAATTGATGCTCATCAATTGTGTCTTGCCTTATGGATTGACATTTCCTTGTTATTTGATTTCCTGAACTATCATGTAACCTTTTTCATTAATTGTGAATTCTTTGTGTAACCTCATCATTTCTCTTGATTTTGTGGTATGCCATAGTTGGTTGTAAATTAATTGGTAATTATTGAGGTGGATCGGGGTCTCACGCCGCAACGAATATGATTTAATATTGAGAGGGATTGGGTTGCACGCCGCAACAAATATGATTATTATTGTGAGGGATCGGTTGCACACCGCAACATATATGATCAAATATTGAATGAGATCGGGTTGCACGCCACAACAGATATGATTCAATATTGAGTGGGATCGGGTAGCACACCGCAACATATATGATTTAATATTGAGTGGGATGGGGTTGCACGTCGCAACAAATATGATTTAATATTAAGTGGGATCGGGTTGCACAACTCAAATGTATGATTTAATATTGAGAGGGATCAGGTTGCACGCCACAACAAATACAATTATTATTGTGAGGGATCGGTTTGCACGCTGCAACACATATGAATTAATATTGAGTGGGATCGGGTTGCACGCTGCAAAGGTATGATATAATATTGAGAGGGATCGGGTTGCACGCCGCAACAAATATGAATATTATTGTGAGAGATCCGCAACAGATATAATTTAATATTGGGGGGGGGGGTCGAGTTGCACGCCGCAACAAATATGATTATTATTGTGCGGGATCGGGTTATACACCGCAAGAAATGTACAAATATGAAATTACTGTGATATTAAGGTTAATTTCGATTGTGATTCTCACGTTGCATTTCATGATAGGACGATTATTGTGGTTCCTTAAATCAGCTCATGGTGTTTTGATATAATTAATTAACCGTCAATATATTAAAGAACAATATAGATTTCTTGTATGAGTCGTGCATCCTATGTGATATGTCAAGTTGTTGAGAATTTACCAGAGATAAATGTAAGAATTTTCAAGCTATTCCACTTGTGTGTCTTTCAAAAATAAAAATCATATCTTGTTCGAAGATCTACAAATGTAAATGGTGATTATATTGTTACTTTAATTGATACGTCAACTTCATCGTTATCATATTGTTGTGTAATTATGTGAAAATTTGATAATTTATTTTACTTTAATAAAAATCATATTTATCCCGTTAAAATTTGATTAAATGTCTTAATTTGTATAATACAATATGATATTAGATCTCATATTTTTCTAAAGAATACTTAATTGATATTCTATTTGCATAACCTCTCCGTTATTTTACCTTATTTAATTACAAAGTTAGCTTAATAACTCATTTGATGCTTTACTATGTTCAAGTTGGAATTGTGTTTAAATTATTCATCATTTCATGATTAAGACGAGACTAAAAGCATGAAGGATGATGCCATACCATTTTTATATTATATTTGTACTTTGACTGTGTTGTTGCTCAATTGCTTGATTATTTGCCATTTTTTTGCCGTGTTCTCATTATTTTCATTGTTGATTTGTATTGCAATTTCTTTTATTATTGGCCGTACCTTGATTTTCCTTCCTTGTTAGCTTTATGTAGCATTTTGTACATGTTATATGTCCGGTAGGTGTCTTGACCTGGCCTCGTCACTATTCTACTGAGGTTAGACTTGATACTTACTGAGTACTGCTGTGGTGTACTCATATTACTCTTTCTGCATATTTTTGTGCAGATCCAGGAACCTCAGTGTTGTTGATAATCTTGCTAATTGATTGGACACTATTATGGAGACTTAAGGTTTATCTGTTATCACATTCGCAAGTCTCAAAGTCACCTTCTGATATGTTTCCGCACTGTTAGATCTATTCTGGAACAATTGTATTTTATATATTTTTCTAGTAAACTCTGCAGAACTTGTGACTTGTATTACTGTTTTTGGGGTGGTAAGAAATTCCTATTTCATATTTAATAATTTTTAATTGAGTTGTCAATAATTCAAAGAATGTTAGGTTTACCTAGTCCCTAAGATTGATGCCTTCACGGCTTCCTAATGATGAAAATTTGGGTCGTGACATACATGAAAAATAAAATAAAATCTAAACAAAAAAAAAGATTCATTTTCCTCTCATGCTTTTCAAGTTCCATTTCATGTATTTGACCATGCCCAATTCCCAAAATATTTATTAATAAGATTGGATTTGGTCGTTCCCACTTCCCACGGCCCAACAATAGTCCAAACAAAACACCCAAAGCACATAAGGAAGGAAACAAACTTCTTGACGCGTTGGTATATCATCTATTAATTCTCAAACAACTAAATCTTTTGTGAAGGTAGAAAGACTGTTTTCAAAGCATCCTCCGTAATCCACACCAAAGTCTGATATAATAAAAATCAGAAACAAATTTCTATTGTCAAGATATAATAGAAGCCAAAGAACCAAGCTTTTCATTATATACAAAATCTGGAATCATGTCAGTATATAAACCTGGGGTGAAGGAGAGCGACCAAGTATCAGATCGCATATATGCTTCTTTATCTACATAAATAGCTTTCATATGCACACTAAATGTTGTACCTTTTTTCCTGTAACCAAACCTGAGAAAAGCATCTCGTCTTCCGATTAATTTTTATCCAGCATAACTAAGATTTAGTGGATAATAGTAAGCAAGAAACTGCTTAAGCAGGGGAGCATCTCTTTTGACACGACACGTTCTAATTAGAGACCATTAGATCTCATGCATGTAATGTTTCTATGAATTTAGGAATTTAAACAGTAAAGCTATCGAAATGAAGAGTTAACTCAAAAAAAATTAAGGCTTTATATATATTCATCAGAATAACACCAAATGCAATATTATTTAGTTAGTTTTTTCATATTGCTCACATTCATATGACATTATAGTATTTTCGGAGATTAACTCTACAATTTAAGTGCTTCAAAGAATACAATAATGATAGGTAAGTCGAGAGATCATAGAAGATGTTATTTATTTAATGTTTTTACATTTAATAGGATCCTAATTTAATATTTTGAGTGTTTTGATCCAGCGAAGCCAACATAGCAATAACCCTAGACTGCTATTAAGTTCAAATAAACCATTTAATGGGATGTGTTTTCATTTTACTCTTTATTTTAATAGGAGGTAATTTTAATATTAAATAGAGGATAATTTGGTTATTTAATTTTTGAAGGATATTTATAAAATAACTTCTCTTAAAAGTCTTCATACTTATAATATGTTGTATGACAAACCAAACCAAACCAATAAAGTCAAAATTTTCAATCTTGATTTTCTCAGATTTTTTGATTTTTTTGAGTTTTCGAATTTTTTTCTGGTAAGGTCATCATACACAATATGTTTTTTTTTTTGCTTCGAATATTTCTTTAGTCCTAGTAAGATACAACTATATAATATATTTTTCAATAAAATAATAGAATTATATAAGATGAGTCATAGCATTGTATTAAAATATTCAATAACAAACATAATAAATCGCATAAACAAAATATTACTATTTAATAAGCCATAATAAACTTTAGCATAAACTAAAAATACTATATAAGTCATGGTAAAATAAGTCCAGCTAAAAAGTATTATTAATTACACACGCAAGCACTAACGAAAAAGATAAACTAGGTTGTGCATTTTCTTTATAAACCTATGCAAACTTGAAAAATAGATATCCAATACTATTGTCATTCCTAGTGTTGAATCGAATTTTCTTTATTAGCATTAGTATTGATTTGAACTTTATTTAATTTATTACCTTTATGGGCAATAAAATTTATGGCCATTCAAGAATGTTAAGTTCAAAGTTTATATAATACGCTTAAAGATAAAACCGTGATCAAGTTTAATAAATATTTATAAATTATATTACAATAAACATTTATGTTTATACAATCTTTTTAAAAATTATATAAATGTAATGTTGGGTTGCTTTGGTTTCGATTTGACTTTTTTTTTTTAGTTAAAATCAAAACCAAACCAATAATTGTCGGATTTTTTTTTCCAACACCATATCACGATTGAGTTCTTTTTTTTTTTTTTTTTCTGATTTGACTCAAATTATCAACTTGGTACAGTTTATCGGTTTTCTTCGTACACTTCCTACAAGCATCTCATGTGCACGAGTACTTGCTAAAAGAATTTGTCCCACCTCCAACTCCTACCTTAAGCAAAGGTAATTTTATGGTTGCTTCCATCTATGTAGTTGTTGTAAATTAGCCTACTGGAAACTTGGAGGTAAAAGAGTGTTGGGGAAAGCACTAGCTACTTGTTTAATACTTGATGAATAGGGCTGCTTCAGGTTGACCGGCGTATGGGAAGCATTGGGATAGATCGATGACAATTATCGTTATCAAACAATCAACTTCAAATTATATTTGTATGAATCTAGCAGTAGAAGTTGGTGTAAAGTGGAAAATATAGGTGAAAATGTGTTATTTTTGGGACAAAATACATCAATTTCAATAGCATCCAGCTATCTTCCTTCTGGTGGATATTATAAGGGGAATCGTATTTATATTACAGATGATAATATTGTATAGGGTCGAATACGATCGAGTGCGTAGGAAGTATCGGTCTTGGGTCTCGAAGATCGATGTCGATCGAGGTCACCCTCAGGTAAGCCAAGATCGGGATATCGAGAAGGGAAGACCTGGGTCAGACGCCATCAAAACGAAGTTCGAAACCAAAGCGTTCGAGGTAATATTATGGAAACCGATCCGCGTAAAACATCTTAAGGTTAAAATATCAGATTTGTGTAATGGAAGGGCCTGGAATCTCGTGATTAGTAAACATCTCGGCGGAAATCACGGCCCAAATCAGCAGAGACGTTGAACTAGTGATTTTAGGGACTTATTACCTTGTAAATAAATCTTTTACCTTGTATGAAATTCTTTTCTCCACCTATATAAAGGGTTCAGCCCTACTATAAAGGGACACAACATACGACCAGTATACAAAATTTAATATAATTTGAATTTTTTCTTCATCAAGTATCTATTCCATTTTTGTTTGTTCCATCATAACTGAATCATTCAACTTCGGCGGTTTGTTCACCCATTTTCTTATTTAATTTAACCTTTATTATTGTTCATTCTTTAATTGTATCAGGTCAAGTCATGTATCCTTAATAACACGAACAAATTAATTGTTACCTGTAACTAAGGGTAAACAAATATATATCGATGAACATATGTTGGTGTTCAAGGAGGTTATGATGTTGGTTTCTATGACTTGGATAATAGATGCATATATAACACCATTGCGATGCAATAATAATGACAATACCGGAAATGGATGTGGCCGACACCAATTTGTTACATATACAACCCTAAAAATTTCATTGTGGAGTTGTATTGGGTCGGATGCAATCGAGTAAAATTGGGTCCGGGTATAACGTGAGGCCGGGCCACCCCGGTCCGAAATTAGCAAGTCGGACGCATAGGCTGGAGCAGCCGAAATGGGACAACCGGTATGGTCGGCCAAGGGATGCCTCGTAACAAAGGACCAAATTCGGACCGTATATCTCGCCAATCCCGGATATCTCGACGGGAGCAATTACCTCAACTGTTATAGCCGTTATGCCATCGTCTTAGGATATTCAATCCCGTAATTAATGGGATTTGGCTTGTAATCAATCTTTTACTTTATTTAGGACTCTTTCATTTACCTATAAAAAGGGCATTGGCCCCCCATTATAAGGGACGATACATTTTCAGAGAGAAAACAATATATTTCGACTGTTATTAGTTATTTTCACCATTGTTCATCAAAATACTTCCCTATTTCTCACAATTCATCATCAGCTATTGGATACTTGTGGTTTGACTGTTCCTCTTGCTTATTATACTTTAATCTTCTACGTCATATTTTTACATTGTATCAAATTAATTCGCGGATCCTTAGCATTACGAACAAATTCAATTGTTATCCGGTTTTAAGGATAAACAGTTTGGCGCCCACCGTGGGGCTAAGGATAATAGTGAATTTTTTGATACATTTCTCTTTCAAACACAATTTTACACTTGCTCTTTGCAGAATTCTCTTTTTTTCAGGTTACAGACTAATCATGGCACAATCACTCCCCATCGACAACGAGGTCAACAACCAGGTTGAAAACAACACTATGCCCGGACATGAGGTCCCAGTCGATGCCAATTCTCAAATGGCGGTCGATGCTGACCAAGCACCCGGCTTGTCGCACAGTGTCCCAGGGGAGAACCGCTCGGGAATTCAACAAAGCGGAGAGAGCGAAATCATTCTCAGGGTAATATTTGACATGCTACAAGCTCAACAAGCGGCGATAGCCCAACTGCAAAGCCACACTCAGAATCCGGACATAACGGAAAACGTTCCCCCTCAGGCAGCACCGAGCAAAATGAACCGGTCGCAGCACAACCGGATGAGAGCGGTTCAGGGATCAACTCCGGGATCATCAAAATGCTGGAAGAGTTAACTAAGTGTGTCGAGACAGGAGAAAAAAGAATTGAAGTCAACGATAAAAAAGTCGAAACACATAACTCAAGGGTAGACCAGATACCGGGAGCACCTCCAGTATTGAAAGGCCTGGATGCCAAAAAGTTCGTGCAGAAACCATTCCTGTCCAGCGCCGCTTCGAAGCCGATCCCCAAGAAGTTTCGCATGCCCGAAATTCCTAAGAACAACGGAACTTCGGACCCTAATGAACATGTGACAGCCTACACTTGTGCTATAAAGGGGAACAATCTCGAGGACGACGAGATCGAGTTCGTCCTCCAGAAGAAATTCAGGGAAACTATATCCAAGGGAGCAATGACGTGGTATCATAACTTACTACCAAACTCCATCGACTCTTTCGCTATGTTGACTGATACATTTGTAAAAGCCCATGCTGAGGCCATTAAGGTCGAGACAAGGAAGTCCGACTTATTCAAAGTCAGACAACGTGACAGTGAAACGTTAAGGGAGTTAGTATCTCGATTCCAAATGGAACGGATGGATCTACCACCAGTTACAGACGATTGGGCAGTGCAAGCTTTCACCCAAGGGCTGAATACCGGCAGTTCTGCAGCATCTAGGCAGCTCAAGCAGAGTTTGATCGAATACCCGGCCATCACCTGGGTGGATATCCACAACCGATATCAGTCAAAAATCAGGATAGAGGATGATCAGGTCGGGATTGCATCAGGTTCCTCTTATTCAGTTAAGACCTTTGATCGACCTCGAAGAGACAACTTTCGCGAACCAAGGTCGAACCGAGACAGGCATCGACCATACCCCGAGGATCGACGGATTACATCGAGGGGACTTAAGGTCCCGAGACAAGACAACAGGTACGAAGTAAATCAAAGGAACAGAAGGTCGTTGCCAAAAGGCAACTTCGAGAAAACCAACGATGGGCAGGAAGCACCCCGGCTGTCCAAGTATAACTTTAATGTCGACTCGGCAACCCTGATTTCAGCAATTGGCCGCATCAAAGACACCAAATGGCCAAGACCATTGCAAATAGACCCCGCCAAGAGGGATCCTAACCTTGTATGTAAATATCATGGCACTCACGGCCATAGAACTGAAGATTTCACACAGTTGAGAGAGGAGGTTGCCCGGTTGCTTAAGAACGGACATCTTAGGGAATTTCTTAGCGACCGGGCAAGGAATCATTATGAAACAGGGACAGGCTGGTAGATCAAAAGGAGCCGAAACATATTATCAACATGATAATTGGAGGAGCGGATGCACCCCAAGTACCGGTACTGAAGCGTACAAAATTTCCATCACTCGAGAGAAACGATCTCAAGACTATGCATCGGAAGGAACTCTATACTTCAGTGACAGAGAAATCGAGGGCCTCACACAGCCCCATAACGATACACTGGTAATATTAATGTTAGTACACGATACCCGAGTAAAGCGCGTACTTATCGACCCTGGAAGTTCGGCCAACATAGTCCGATCCTGGGTCGTTGAACAGCTGGGACTAACGAATCAAATCATTTTCGAGGTCGGGGTACTCAACGGTTTTAATATGGCGTTGGAAACAACGAAGGGAGAGTTAACATTAATGGTGAACGTCGCCGGAACCACCAGGACAACGAGGTTCTGCGTAATCGAGGTCAATATGAGGTATAACGCCCTGCTCGGGAGACTGTGGATACATGACATTAGGGAAGTACCATCAACCTTGCACTATATGTTAAAATTCCCATCGGCCGAAGAAATCATCACCATTTATGAGGAACAACATGCGGCGAGGGAGATGTTCACTATAGAAGAATCGACATCAAAGTCTTTCAATCCCCATCAAAAGGCCAAATAGCAATCACAAAAACCACCTTCGACAAATGAGGGCGAGCGAGATTAGCCCGATAAAGACAGCTTCAGGGTACCCCGATCCTTTGTTATCCCGGATGAGGCCGACACAACCAAATCGACGATCGAGGAGTTGGAATAAATCCCGATCCGCCATGACGCACCCGACCGGAAGGTATATCTGGGCTCGGGTTTGAACCCCGAGCTCAGGACCAAACTACTTTCAGCTAATGAAAACTCTTTTTCCTGGTCCCATTTGGATATGACAGGCATACCCCCGTAGATTGCGACACATAAGCTGAGTGCCAACCCAAAATTCCGGCCGGTCAAGCAAAAAATGAGGCCTATATCCGAAGTCAAGCAGGTCTTCATTCAAGAAGAGGTAACCAAGCTTATGAATATATGGTCCATTCGGGAGGTAAAATACCTTGAATGGTTAGCTAACGTAATTGTAGTGCCAAAAAAGGGGAACAAGCTTAGAATGTGTATAGATTATAAGGACTTAAATAGAGCTTGCCCTAAAGATTCTTTCCCACTGTCCAACATCGATCGTATGATCGATGCTACTGCTGGCCACGAGACTCTAAGCTTTCTTGACGCCTATTCTGGATATAACCCGATACAAATGGATAGGGATTATCAAGGAAAAACGTTCTTCATTACTAAATATGGCACTTACTGTTATAATGTGATGCCTTTCGGGCTTAAGAATGCGGGGGGGGGAGGGGGGGGGGCTACGTATCAGCACTTGGTAAATAAAATGTTTGAAAACCAACTAGGTAAAACCATGGAGGTTTATATTGATGACATGTTGGTTAAGTCCCTGCGAGCAGAGGACCATCTTAGTCATTTGAAGGAAACATTCGACATTTAGAAGAAATACAATATGAAGTTGAACCCGGAAAAATGCGCGTTCGGGGTAGGTTCCAGGAAATTTCTCTAGTTCATGGTCTCGAACAGAGGAATAGAGATAAACCCGGACAAGATCAAAGCTATCGAAGATATAAAAGTTATTGACAGCGTCAAGGCCGTACAGAAACTCACAGGCTGGATCGCAGCTTTTGGCCGCTTCATATCCCGGTCGTCAGACAGAAGCCACCAGTTCTTCTATTTGCTAAAGAAGAACGAGTTTTCATGGGGACCGGAATGCCAACACGATTTAGAGGAACTTAAAAGGTACCTTTCTAGCCCACCTTTATTACATACGCCAAAAATGGGCGACTTATTATACCTTTATCTTGCTGTATCGGAGATAGCGGTAAGCGGAGTTTTAGTTCGAGAAGAACATGGTACCCAGTTCCCCATATATTAGTAGAACATTAGGGGAAGCTGAAACCAGGTACCCGCACTTAGAGAAGCTAGCACCAGCCTTATTAAGTGCTTCTAGGAAATTAAAACCGTATTTCCAAAGCCATCTGATATACGTAGTGACAACTTACCCACTTAGGAATGTCATGCATAAGCCCGAGCTATCGGGATGATTGGCCAAATGGGCTATTGAGATCAGTGAGTACGATATCCAATATCGACCTCGAACCTCGATAAAATCTCAGGTTCTAGCTGATTGTATCATCGACTTCACACTGTCGCTTATTCCCCAAGTCAAAAAGGAACTCATGACTAATCGGGGACTCCTTCGAGAGTGTGGACTCTGTTCACAGACGGAGCCTCGAATTCGAAAGGGTCGGGTTTAGGTATCGTGCTAAAACCTCCGACCAGAAATACGATTAGACAATCCATCAAAATCATAAAACTGACTAACAATCAAGCCGAGTATGAGGCTATGATTGCAGGTCTCAAATTAGCCAAGAACCTTGGGGCAGAAATAATTGAAGCCAAATGCGACTCGCTCCTTGTGGTCAACCAAGTAAATAGGACATTCGAAGTCAGAGAGGGCCGTATGCAAAGGTATGTGGATAAGCTTCAAGTCACTTTGCACAGATTCAAGGAATAGACCCTGCAACATATTCCCCGGGAACAAAACAGTGAGGCCGACTCGTGAATCTAGGTTCGACGGTTGATGATGAAGAGATCGACTCCGACAAAGTCGTACAGTTGATGAGATCGGTGGTAGAAGAAGGCCATGGCGAGGTCAACCCGACAAGTTTGAAGTGGGATTGGAGGAACAAGTATATAGAATACCTCAGCTCCGGCAAAGTCCCACACGACCCCAAAGAATCGATGGCATTGCGCACAAAGGCGGCCCGATTTTGTTTATCCAGCGATGGAACTCTCTATAGAAGAACCTTTGGAGGGCCCTTAGCCATATGTCTCGGCCCCGAGGATACCGAGTATATCCTGAAGGAGATATATGAAGGAGCTTGTACAATCATTCGGGCTCCGAATCATTAGTTCGGAAGGTAATCCGGGCTGGCTATTACTGGATCGATATGGAGAAGGACGCAAAGGAGTTCGTGCGCAAATGCAGCAGATGTCAAAGACATGCACCGATCATCCACCAGCCGGCTGAAACACTCCATTTATGATATGGGAAATGGATATAGTAGGTCCACTCCCTCGAGCACCAGGTAAGGCTCAACTTATCCTCTTTATGACTGACTATTTTTCTAAGTGGGTGGAAACACAGGCTTATGAGAAAGTCAGAGAAAAAAGAGGCGATCGACTTCATATGGGACCACATCATCTGCCGATTTGGGATACCTTCCGAGATCGTGTGCGACAATGGAAAGCAGTTTGTCGGCAGCAAGATAGCCAAGTTCTTCGAAGACAATAAAATCAAAAGAATATTGTCGACTCCTTATCAACCCAATGGCAACGGTCAGGCGGAATCAACCAATAAAACTATACTCCAAAATTTGAAGAAAAGGTTGATCGACGCCAAAGGAAGATGGAGAGAAATGTTGCCCGAAATCTTATAGGCATATCAGACATCTAAAAAAACCAGTACCGGAGCCACTCCATTATCTTTAGTGTACGGCGCCGAAGCTTTGATACCGGTCGAGGTAGGTGAACCAAGCGTCAGATTTCAATACGCGACCGAAGAGTCCAACCAAGAGGCTATGAATGTTAGCCTAGAACTCTTGGATGGAAGAAGAGAGGCTGTGTTAGTTCGAATGGCAGCTCAGAAGCATAAAATCGAAAGGTATTATAATCGGAGAGCTCGACTTCGGCACTTCAATGCAGGGGACTTGGTGATTAGAAGAATCACCCCAAATACCCGAGCCCCTAACGAAGGGAAATTGGGGCCGAACTGGGAGGGTCCCTACACGGTACTAAAATCACCGGGAAGGGATCCTACAAGTTGGGGACTTTGGACGGTAAACAGCTGCCAAACAATTGGAATGTGAGCCACTTGAAGAGATACTACTGCTGAGGTATCTTACTCTACCCCTTTTTTTACTTCCTTTTTACTTCGTTTATCGATACTAACCTATGCAGGACAAATCGATATCGGACAAGTAATCAACAAACATTAAGGCTGAAAGCACGCGCTGCACTCTTTTTCCCTTCGACCGGTTTTGTCCCAATCTGGGTTTCTCGGCAAGGTTTTTAATGAGGCAGTTGTATGTCGTGCTACCATGTTAAAATTTTAGCTACATTCGTTTGTTCACTTCAATTTCGAGGGGCCAAAATAAAGATCGCTAGGAATTGATGTAAGGGTCAAACGGCTAGAAAAGCCGTACCCGAATAGAACGATCTGATTGGCCTCCGACCAATGAAGATGTAAAAATATTAACAAGGTCATTTGATGCCTACATTGTGTCATCAAGCCTAAGGGCTTTTTCTTATTATCTATGCATTATCAATAATCGATATTAGAGAAAGATGTGTATCGAGGCCGAGGGGAATAAGACCTAACAAGGCAAACCCCGAAACGGATAAACCAAGCTAAGGCCTTTTCAAAACTAGATAAGCACAAAGGGAATTAAGACCAATATGGGCGATCCCGATTTACGGCCAAGGCCGAATCAAATTGAAAACTCTTATTCGGTCAAACCGATTTACGGCCAAGGCTAAATCGAATTGAAAAATCTTATTCGGTCAAACCGATTTACAGCTAAGGCCGAATCAACTTGAAAACCTTTATTCGATCAGGACTTCGAGTCAAAATCAAACTTATTTGATGAGGGTCCAAAAATTTTGCTAAGGCATGACCCCGATCCCAATTAGTTTAAGGGTTGAAAACGTAGCAAACAATAACTTGATTAAATTGCTATGAACAAGGCCAAGGACGAAGTTGGTTATCGCTTTAAACAAGTCTAAGGCCCAACCAGTTATTTATGTGTTTTGAATTTATCACAGGGATAAACCCGGGCTAATTATTAGTCGGTCGCAGTTTGTGATCCTAGCTAAGGCAGGATATTTTGACACATAAGAATCAAAGAACAAAGAACAAACTTAAGATATGTTTCATAACGATCATCATACAAAGTGGGATTGTTACATCATTCGGACGGTAGAAAATAAAGATAAAAATCAATCCGAGCCATCTTCGTATTTTTCAGGAAACATTTTCCTTCTCATTTCATCCTCAGCTTTCGACGCCTTAGCGACGTCGGAAGATAAATCGAAGCCACGAGCTTGGATCTCCTCGAGAACGGAAAGGTGATTTTTGCATTGGGTATATTCGGTCAGCGTCTTTGATTGCTCGTGAGCTACTTCAGTATCAGCTTTATACTGAGCTATCAAGCGATCAACTTTGGCCTTAGTGGTATCGATTTGTGACTTTGCTTCCTGAAGCCGGTTGGTCAGGGCCACCCGATCTTGTTTGGACAATTCGACTTGGGTCCAATGGTATTCATTGTCCTTGGTCAAGGCTTTGATTGTTTCCTGAGCTATCGAGACCCGTTCCTGGAGAGCCGTTGTTTCTGCAGTTAAAAGCTCGGCCTTGTTTCTCCAACTGATCGCTTCGGCTTTGGCCTCACTCAGCTCGGACCGAAGTCGATCCAACCAAGTGTCCATTTGCCCCAACCGGTCGACGCAAGAGGCACGTTCTTTCCTTGCGCACAACAATTTGGCCCAGAGATTCGCCAATTCATTTTCAAGCTGTTGGCGTCGCTCCCACTCTAGTGCCATTCCTTTTTTGATACGAAGGAACACTTCGTGATTAAGCACCGAAGATTGTGGAAAATTCAAATAGAAGATTTTCAGTATGGAAGTATGAACCAAAGTGTTTAATATAATCTAAGGGGAACAGAAAAGTTTACTTTGTTCAATGCTTGCTGAGATTCGTTGAGCAAGCAAGCCCAGTCCACGGTGTTCATAACAGATCGGTCATCTTCGGTTGCCAAGCCGTGGATTTAGCTTGCTATGCCTACCGGGGGGCCTAATGCTCGGGCGTCCTCGGGGATAGCAAGGGTTATCACCCGACTCCTCTCTGGGTTCGAGCTTGGTGCAGGGAACTTATCTACTAACTTAATACCAGCCGACGTTTCACTTGTTTCGGCTGGGGGACTCCTTCTGGGGATTTCAAGGCCGTAAGTATCGGCCGATGGCACCCCGTCGAATAATTCCTCGAAGATCCCTACTGTGACCGGAACCTTGCCCGGCATGTGAGTCCCAGCATCTCAGAGTGTCTCTGAGAAGGAAGGAGAATGCACCATCTCGGGAATTTCCGAAGATCTTTGTGCCGCCTCTTGCACATTGGCCCGACCTTCGGCCCTTGCTCCCTCTTCAATATTGGCTCTTGGGGAGGCACCGATTTCCTCCGCAACAAGCTCGGGGACTTCCTGAGGGGTTTTATCAAGTTCAGGACTCGGTTCAATAGCGGCATCGGAGGCTGTGATTTTACGAACCGCCATATTCTTCCTTTTCTTCTTTTTCGGCTCAGCATGGTCAGGAGCCCTTGTTCTTTTCTTTCCTCGTTCCTTCTCTGATGGGGGAAGGGGACGAGGAACTGTCCCACTAGTAACTACCGACCTCAACTCGGCATCCTTCGAGAGACCTGCAAAGCGTAAATTCCAGAGTATTAAGTGTTGGTACCAATTATTCTGAGAAAGGTGAATGTAGATTAAGCTTACCATGGTTCTTTGCCTCCCAGAGACCTTTCGATATTTCCCTCCAGGCCCGCTCGGACTACGACCTCTGGGCCACGATTTTCCTAACCCAGTCAGGTTATCTATCGCGGCCGGTGACTGGGAAGCGGCTACACATGATGATATATCAGTTAAACATTGAAAGACAGTAATGGAAAAGGTTAAGTAGAGAAACACTCACGTTTCATGTTCCACTTCTCAGGGAACGACATGCTATCCGCAGGGATCAGATCGGAAGTCTTAATTCGAACAAACCGGCTCATCCATCCCCGATCCCTGTCTTCATCTATGCTTGAGAACGGGGCCTTACTGGCCTGGCGAGCTAGTTTGATCAGTCCCCCTCGGAACATTCGGGGACTGTATAATCTAAGCAGATGGTCGAGGGTAAAATGATGTCCCCCCTCGACCTTATCTATGAAAAAACGAAAAAGATAGACTATACGCCACATGGAAGGGTGGACTTGAGCTAAAGTGACCTGATATTTCCTACAAAATTCGACAATCATAGGGTCTATAGGTCCTAACATGAACGGGTAAGTATATACACTAAGATTCCCCTCCACGTGTGTAGTAATGGCCTCGTTAGGGGAAGGTATTACTATTTCTTTATCAGTCCAATGACACTCAGCCTTCACCCTATCAAGGTGCTTGGGGGTGATTGAACTAATATAATCGGAAACCGGTTCACCCCGATCGGGTACCGGAGACGACCTCTCGACTTTGAAGTCGGTGCCTATATAACATCCAACTGGTATAAAGGCCTTCAATGGAGGCTCCATAGAGGGCTCTTCAGTGCGGATGTGCTCAGCCTTTTTAACAAGCTGAGCAGGAGAAGTTTGTCTTAGAGGAACTAACTTGGAGGTTTTTTCCATTGAAGTAGTAAGAAGTAAAGGAGATTAGAAGGTTTTTCGATGAAGAAGACTAAAGGTTTTTTCTACTCAAGAAGATCGAAAGAGAAGAAGTGATTAATTGCGTGAAGACAAACTGGCTGATCCAAAAGGGGAGTAAGTACTTATACTTTCCCAAAAAGCGGCAGCACGAAGCACGAGGTAAGCGACATTAAATGTACGTATTTAATGCAATAAAAAGGTACAAGGTTCTGAAAAAGGCAGGTAATGATTTCCTGCATCGACGATTGTGTGCATCACTACGCTACCGTCATACATAGGATCTTTTTGGGGATGAGCGATTTTGACAGCTATGCTTCCGCGTCACGCTTAGTGGGGATATCGATCGCCTAATCAAGAAGTTCGAAGGATGATATATCATATCGTTTTTTGTCCTTACTCTCCAGTAAATGAGGGGACTATCTGTATTGGGTCGGATGCAATCGAGTAAAATCAGGTCCGGGTATAACGTGAGGTCGGGCCACCCTGATCCGAAATCAGCAAGTCGAACGCATAGGCTGGAGCAGCCAAAATGGGACAACCGATATGGTCGGCCAGGGGATGCCTCGTAACAAAGGACCAGTTTCGGACCGTATATCTCGCCAATCCCAGATATCTCGCCAGGAGCAATTACCTCAACTGTTATAGCCGTTATGCCATCATCTTAAGATATTCAATCCCGTAATTAATGAGATTTTCCTTGTAATCAATCTTTTACTTTATTTAGGACTCTTTCATTTACCTATAAAAAGGGCATTGGTCCCCCATTGTAAGGGACGATACATTTTCGCAGAGAAAATAATATATTCGACTGTTATTAGTTATTATCACCATTATTCATCAAAATACTTCCCTATTTCTCACAACTCATCATCAGCTATTGGATACTTGTGGTTTGACTGTTCTCTTTTGCTTATTATACTTTAATCTTCTACGTCATATTTTTACATTGTATCAAATTGACTCGTGGATCCTTAGCACTACGAACAAATTCAATTATTATCCGGTTTTAAGGGTAAACAACCATCGAGTTATAATCCAAGGAATGATCGTTATGCATACTATAAAAACATTATGTGAATAGATAAAAAAATAAACCAAAAATTAAGATACAAAGAATAATACTCATCGGAGTTCCAATGATGACATTAAGCAAATATAAAGTGTTCTTTCAAGATTCAACTTTCAAATAAAGTTTTAATATTAATAAATCACCCTAAAAACAAATTCATATATACTACTCAAACACATATATAGACATACATATAAATAACATCGATAGTAAAAATTAATACGATAAATATGAAGAAAAAAAAGTTATATCAAAATATCACAATTAAGGATGTACATGGACTGGGTTGGTTTGATTTTGAAAAACCAAACCAAAAAAAGAAATAACTATATCGGTTTGGATTGATATCAGTTTGGTTTGGTTCAGTTTTGTCGGCTGTTTCGAGTTGTCAGATTTTTTTTTGTTAAATGAATAATATTTCAATCTTACTTAGTTAAAGTTATAGGTGAAGTTTTGATAAGTGAATATATGTTCAGTAAAAATTGAAAAAACTGACAAATATATGATCTATTAAAATATTCTTATAGGAAAATTATGTTAGTAACACATGATAGTTATTCTCTTAGTAGTCTAACAATAATTTTTCGTCGATGACATTTTTATGGTTAACCAAACTTAATAATTAACCATCAAATCAACTTTAAAAAAGGACAATCTGGTGTACTAAGCTCCTGCTATACGCGGGGTTAAGGGAAAGGCTGGACTACAAGGATCTATTGTATGCAGTATAAAATCAATATGAACGCTAAATAATGATATGTTCTAATTAATTTTAAAATTATCGAATTGCCATTTTAAATTTAGAAAAGGTAAAAACATTTAACAGATTTTGACATATGAATATTAAAGAACAAAGAGGTTAACGCATTTTAATACTTGAAGAGAAAGTGATGATACAATTCGTTATTTAACGTAAATAAATGTGGATGCACTTCGTAGTTCTATTAAATATTACATCCATAAGAGAATCCCAAACATTTCAGGACATTCTCTAAAAATAACTCTGTATAAAATCTTAAAAGTGTATATATAAATTATATATTTATATGTCGGGTTGGTTCTAGTTTTTTTACTTAATACTAAACCAAATCAATCTAAATTTAATCGAGTTTTTTTTAATTGATTGGGTTTGATATTTCGGTTTGATGTGGTTTTTCAGTTCGATTTGAACACCCCTAATCACAATCCTTCAACTCCTATTTAGATAAATCATTATTCTCACGAATTGGATGATAAAATTTTAACCGATAAGCATACTACTTGATCTCTAGCATTGAGGGGGTGGGGNGCCCCACTTGTTATCCGCTCACAATTTTTGTTTTTTCACCTACAGAGGGTGGTCTACGCCCTTGAGAAGCTCAGAACGAAGGTAAAATGGTCGCAAAAATGAGATTCGGCCCCAAGACCAGGAAATCCGACGCCCTCTGCGAATTCCACAAAGAATGCAAGCATAAAACAGAAGATTGTGTCGCCCTATGCGTAGAGGTGGTGAACCTGCTACAGCAAAGGCACCTCAAAGAACTACTCAGCGACAAAGGCAGAAACACCTTAGCAAGGGCTTGAGAACGTCAAGGCCCACCGAAACCGCCTTCTCCAGCTCGTACCATCAATATGATTATTGGTGCAACGACATCAAGTTCACCGCCACACACAAGCTCAAAAGATCAATCATCCACGAACAGTATGACGGGCTCGAAGAAAGTATCATCTTCCACGAGTCAGATACCGACGGTTTGACTTTCCCTCAAAAGAATCATGGTAGATGATGGAAGTGGAGCGTGTATCATCCATCCCGAGTCCTCACACAGATGAGGCTCGAGGATAAGATAGTACCACGCTGCATAACACTAACCAGGTTTAATAATGCAGTTACAATGGACTTCGGGAGAAATTACACTCCATGTCCTCGCTGATGGGGTGACATTAGAGACCACGTTCCACATCATGGACCAGGCGAACACGTACAACGCCATCGTGGGACGACCATGGATACACCCTATGAGAGTCATCCCCTCCAGCTTATACCAAGTAATCAAATTCCTAATACCTTGGGGAATATTCAGCATACGAGGGGAATAGCGCATGTGCTGGAAACCTGGCAGAAATGACCCAAAAAACTCAGCAAAAAGTTTCAGCTTCTTTTCCTTTTTGATACTCAGCTGATACCTTTTCTTTTCAAAGTGTGTTCAACCTAGAGTGTCAAAAGATGTGTGTTTTTTTTTTTTTAACACTGAAGAACTCAAATTGCTTCAGTTGCACTCATTCTTGATCAAGAATTTCAGTACATTAAAGGAATTACCTGGATAGCAGAAAAAATGTCAGCAGAGGATGAACTAAAAATCAACAGCAGTGACAGCAACAAACAGCAAACGGACAGCAGCAAACAGCAGAAAAAAGAACCAGATAAACCAACCTGAATAGACCTCGAAGCTCAACAATCTTTCAAGGAAGGAAAATCCAAAACTAAACTTCAAGGACCTTTGTTCTTTTAAGTATTTTAGTTTCGGAAAACTCACTTAAAAAAGCTCTCAAACTTTCTATTGTTTTTGTGCTCAAAGTATCTCTCATGTATAGAGTGCGTAAAAATGTGTATTCTAAGTGTGATGATGTCTGTCTGAAGTGAGGAAAGAGCATCTCTTTAATTAGGCAGAGAAAGTCACTTTTTGGATAGATTTTGGTTCACCAAAATATGTCCAAAATGACTGACTTAGTGTGCTAAAACTGTACAAAGGCTGACAAAAAGTTGAAAGGACAGTCTGAAAATCTGCTGCGGCGAAAGTATGGAGAAAAAAATATATTTTCAGCCACCCTATTAGTATCCTATTTTATGATTAAATTACTTAAATTTCAGCTCTAACTAAATCAT
>MCJB01052647.1:0-35010 GCA_002018475.1 Nicotiana obtusifolia | reverse complement strand
GGGTGATTTAGCTAATGTTATAAAACTGTGCTCAAAATCAGAGAATTAGAAAACGTTAGTATAAGAAAACTAAAACAGAAAATTCCGAGCCCACGAGTTTCTTGTGTATCCTTAAGGAATTTAATCACTTCACAATTTCCCAAGGTCTCGGATTAATTCCTCCAAGGATAGAACGGAATACCTATTCAATGAAGGAAATCACACAAAATGCTTATGTTTTTTGCTCCGAAAAACAATGCAAAATGCATAAAATAGAGGCGGAAATATTTTCAGATTTGGTGCTGAAAATGAGGTTAAGCCTCTCTATTTATATCCAATAAAGTTAAGTCCTAACAGGTGCAAAGTTGTTGGTTCTTTTGAAGAGGTATCTATCCAACAGAAAGTTTAAATTTCTGTTACACGGAATATACGGCCGCGAATTCGACTATTGGAAAATAATGCCGCAAAATTCCAAATTAAATCTTTTTCGCGCAAAAATATTAGAAAATGAAATATTAAATGACGGAAAAAGAAAATAAATTTGGTCTAAAAAAATTATCAATCAATCATATCAATTGACCGAATCCAAATCCGAAGCCGAAGCCGAAGCCGAGCGAGCTACGACGGTGATGGCGCGAGGCTAGCTCTCTTCTCAACTCTTTAAGAGCTAAAACAAGTGCTTCTAAATATAAGCACAAGAATTTTCCTCTTCCTATCCAATGAGAGACAAAGTTCCTTTGTAAAAGTGACTAATTCAAAATTTCAGTTCCCTCCATTTCTTTTCCCACTATTTTCCATTCAAACCTCTTTTGTTTTAATTGATAAAACCCAACAATTCCCCGTATAAATGGGGAATGGTTGTACGGAGAAACATGTATGAAAAAACTGTGTGATTTGCAAGTAAAGATTAATCGCATCAAGATAAGTAGGTTTCCCTTTGAAATTTTCCGTAGTGAACATTTGTTGAATATACTCGATCAATCGGTAGATTTGATATCTTTGAACCGTTGAACTTTGGTGTCACGACCAAAAAGGTCATGATAGCGCCTAACGCCACCGTTAGGCAAGCCAACGGTGATTGATCAACTTAATTACTCATTTTAGTATTTTCAAATCATAATTTTTATTAATTAAATAGTATGAAATAGAATTTACAGGGTAAATGATAATATTTAAACAAACTACAATAATGAACAACCCGTAGAAACCCCTAAAATCCAGTGTCACAAGTGCATGAGAATCAACTAGGGAATCTAATAAAATACAACATCTGTCTGGAATACAAATTAGATAGAAAAATATAAATAACTCTGATGGAGACTCTGCAGGTAGCGAATCATGACATGGAATGCAGCTCATGGTGAAGTCACCGCAATAGCTGCGCCTTTGCACCCAAAAGGCCACCAAGGGGTAGTTTCCCCCTCAC
Organism: Nicotiana obtusifolia; assembly: GCA_002018475.1. Lineage (NCBI taxonomy): Eukaryota > Viridiplantae > Streptophyta > Magnoliopsida > Solanales > Solanaceae > Nicotiana > Nicotiana obtusifolia. Next base: position 33,605 of record MCJB01052647.1, on the reverse strand, counting down.
AAAGTTAGACATAAGACTTACCTCACTCTGAAGTTCCATAACCGACTCCAACGCCTCTCTAACACTAAACTGCAAGCCAACCGATCCGAAACTAGTCAAACAATGTGCAATAAATCGAAATATACTCAAATGCTTACAATTTAACAATTTATAACAATTTTCAACTCCGTTCGAAAAGTCAATAAAGTCAACCTCCGGTTCTACGTTCCCCGATTCCGAAATTTTTTGAAGACAAACTTTATTCGTAACACAACAAACTCAAATATATAATTTATTCCAATTTCCACGCCCAATTTTGTGGTCAAAATCCAAAAATACCAATTTCTAGGTTTTCTACCAAAAATCCCAACTTTTTACTAATTTCTATGTTTAAATCCATATATAAACCTTGTATTTAACTCACAATATGCAAGAATTACTTACCTTGACATAGATTATGAAAATCGTCCCTTCAAGAGCTCCAAAAATTGCCTAGCCAAATGAAAAATGTGAGAGAAATGGGCTAAGTCTCGGATTAAAATACCCCCACTGCCTAGGGACTTCTGCACCTGAGGCCAAATTATTGCACCTGCGAGCTCGATTTTGCGAGACCAACCTCGCTTCTGCAAATGACCACTGCCAGCTGAAGCCTCGCACCTGCCGACACTAGCTCTGCTTCTGCGTAACCGCAGGTACGACTAGAGTTGCGCTTTTGTGTTGCTGTCCGCTTCTGCGTCTCCTTCTCCTGCTTCTGCGATCATGCAAAAGCGGGAAATTCTTCACACCTACGTCCACTACCAGACTCTTCCCAGCTTCTCCTTTTCAGTCACTTCTATGACCAAGACTTCGTAGAAGCGGTTACACCAGCAACCAGAAGACCTTAACCAAATATACCAACACGTCCCAAAACGCAAAGCAAACTTGGTCAAGGCCTCAAATCACGCCAAACAACATCAAAATTAAAAATCGACGGGCAAAACCTTTCTTTGAACTTTCGAACCTTCAAACTTCGCCGAATGCGTCCTAATTACACTTAAACATCCCAGAATGTCACAAAACTTTACGTGCAAGTCATAAATCAAAATACAAACATATTCCAAGGCTTGAAACTTTGAATGGATATTGATAACACCAAAATTCATTTCACATAAAATTTAAGAATTTCTTAAACTTCCTAAATACCAAATCTTCCATAATAGGCGTCGAAATGCTCCCGAACCACCCAGTACTCAACTCAAACATATGCCCAAGTCTGAAATCATCATAAAAACCTATTGGGAGCTTCAAATCCTGATTCTGAGGTCGTTTACTCAAAATCAAACCTTAGTTAATTCTTCCAACTTAAAGCTTCTAAAATTAGAATTTTTCCTCCAAATCAATTCCAAACTTCCTGAAATTCAATTCTGACCATGCGTGCAAGTCATAATAACTGAAGTGAATCTACTCAAAGGCCTCAAGCCACCAGACGATGCGCTAGAGCCAAAAATGACCGATCGAGTTGTTACATTTGGTGTATACCTAGACAACCATATGTCACCACAACCAATCCTTAATTGTCTTTGTTTCTCATTGTTGTGTTTGTTTCAGCCATGAACATCACCAGATTTTATAAGTGCATAGAGAACTGGCCTCACATAATTCTCCTTGAAGCGGCTTACACTTCACACTGACATTGGTAATTCCTAAATGTGTTATCCCATAGTACACTATTTGATATAACCCGTATCAAACTTAGAAACCATTAAAAGCCTTGATGTTTTATCCTTGTTTTTGAACATAGTCTTCATCATGAGAATGGACCAAAAATTTATTTGACAATGTTGAACCATCACTAATGATTTTGTTCGATCTTCTTGAACCTAGATCTTGGGATCTCAGTCTTCTGTAATGACCTGACCGGTCGTTTTGAGAATTAACGCTCCGTTCAGTGGCTTAAGGTCTCGAGCAGCTCCATATTATGTGTTATGACGTGCGTGCGTAGTCGATTTCGGATTTCGGATGAGTCATAATTGATTTGGAAGAAGGGTTTGTGTTGTAGAAGCTTAAGTGGTAAGAGTTAACAAGAATTTGACTTTTGTGTGGACAACTTCAAAATGATGTTTTTATAGTTCCAATAGTTTCATAATGGTGATTCTGGACTTAGGTGTGCATCCGGATTTGGATTTGGAGGTCCATACGGTAATTTGAAGCATTTCGGCAAAAATTGGAAAGTTGAAGTTTTGGAAGGTTGAGAAGTTTGACCGAGAAATGACTTTGGTGATATCAGGCTCGGATTGCAGTTCTAAGAGTTGGATTAGATCCGTTATATCATTTGGGACTTGCATGCAAAATTTGGCGTTATTACGAGTTGATTTGATATGTTTCGGCACGAGTTTTGGGAGTTAAAAACTTGGAAATTCAGAAGTTTAATTCATGGTGCGATTTGTAGTTTCGATATTTTTTTATGTAATTTGAGTCCTCAAGTGGTCGGTATTAGGTTGTGGAACTTTTTGGTATATTCGGACGGGGTCCTCAGGGTCTCAGATGTGTTTTGGATGGGCTACGGGCCTTTTCAGCAGGTTTTTGAGTTGCTGGTTTCTGGTGTCTGATAACCTTCTTCGTGATCGCATAGTGTCAGTCGCGATTAGATAGTGTATTTTTGACTTGCCATATTTTTCCTTCATCGCGTTCACATAGTAAGGCTTGCGATCACGAACCAGTCTGCTGCATTGCATTCGCACTCCCTCCTTCCGCATTCGCAGAAAGCCTTTTTTTTGTCGGCAGTATCATTTCTTCTACGCCATCGCATGCATCATTCCACGATTGCATAGTGCATTTGTGGGGCAGTTATTGTTTCTTCTTCGCGATTGCATGTATCTTTCCGTGATCGTGATGTGCAAATACCTGGGCAGCAGAATATATCTTCCAAATCAAGGGTTTGGCCATTTTTATCATATCTTGAATTGTAGAGCACGGTTTTGAGCGATTCTTCATGGGATCATTGACGTAAGTGTTTTTCACCCGAAATTTATTATATTTCATGATTTCATCTTTATTTTTATTATTATTTAGTGTTTTGAGTTGAGAAAAATGGGAATTTTTGAAGAAATCTTTCAAAATGTAAAATGATGATTTGAACGACGAATTGATGTCGAAAATTGATAATGTGAAATCATTGCTACACAATATCTCTTCCTTGCTGAGCTATTACTATATTGTACCATTATTTCTTGTTGTATCTTTTCCTGCGAGCTCGTTCTTCCATCTCTTTGTGTTCTGGAGTTCCTGAGTGGATTTGCTTGTCGTATTCTTGTGTTATTGTCATTGTTGTTGTTGTATTCAGTGTTGTGTATGCACAAGGTTTCTTCCATGCGGTTGTTGTTGTGGCATTAGGTTCCTGCCATGCAGTTGTTATTGTGGCATGAGGTTTCTGCCATGCGGTTGCTATTGTAGCACGAGGTTTCTGCCGTGCGGTTGTTATTGTTGCACGAGGTTTCTATCGCGCGGTTGTGATTCATTTTACAATTTGAGATTACGAGGCGGTACCTCGGGAATGTTGTCATTCCCATTTTCTTTGCACTTTTATTTGATTGTTGTTTTCCTTAGCATACTGCTAGTTGTTTTCCTGCATGTTGCTGTATTTGCTCAGTTCTATGTAGCTAATCTTGTTGTGCTTGTCGTTACGTCCACTTCATTGTTTTCTTATTTACACATTTCATATGTTCTATTCCTTATCTCCACTCTTAATTGTGGACTTGAATTGTGGTAGAACACTTGCACAAGTATATACGTAGATGAATCACCCATATCGGTTTAAGGAGATGAGTCCTAACTTTATTGAACATTACATGTACTCTTGTCTACTTGCCTTCTATGTGAGAGTTATTCTCTTAGCACTTGAGTCGTCCGTGTGGTTATGGACTGAAATGTGGGCACAAGGTGCCAAGTGACTAGGGTTCAAGAATGGAGGCCTGTGAGTTGGGATTATGAAGTTCGGTACCTCGTGGAAATGCTTGAACAAATTCGGTGTGAGAGTGATTATTCTTATTGAGTTGCTGCTGGTTTTATTTTATTTGGTTTCACTGAGTTAGACTGTGTTCAGTTTACTCTACAGCATTATTACCGACTACTTCCTATTAAATATTATTTTTATTAGTCTATCATTGCAAGTATTAATCTATGTTCCTTATCCTGATTAGCTTTATATAAATATTGTTTCCTCTTGTTAACCTTCACCCTTGTTCAGGTTGTTTAGTCCGGTAATTTTCTTGGCTGTCCCTCGTCACTACTCCACCGAGGTTAGTCTTAATACTTATTGGGTATCGCAGTGGTGTACTCATACTATGCTTCTACATATTGTGCAGATCCAGGTGCCACTATTCTTGTTATTATTAGCTGGCTGGTCGAGCTATGGAGACTCAAGGTAAAGTTGTTGTCATATTCGTAGGCTTCGAGATCACTTTCTGATATATTCGTTGTACTATTTAATTGTATCCAAACAGTTATATTTAGAGATTTTCTACTAACTCCGTAGAGCTTATGAATTGTACTGCCAGTTTTGGGATTTGTAATTGTGTATAAGATTTTTATCTCATATTCTTCGTTTGATGGTTGATTTTTTCTATTAATTCAGTTTATTTTGGCAAATTATAGAATTTTATAAATAACAAAAAACAACGCTGCAAAGGAAAAGTACAAGTAAGGGGGACATAGCTCGAGTAGAGTCGCCTATATGCTTTGGTTATATAATTACTCTTCTGAGCCTCACATTGCCTCCGTAGCAGCCTCATGTAGAGGAGCCATGGTGTAGCTGCTAGTAAAGTCTCACGAGGGTATATAATCTCACAGATCATTCGGGAATGTCCACTCACAGATCATTCGGGAATGTCCAAAGGCATAGGACCTAAGCAAACACATACCTAACCTTACCTTACAAATCCTATTAAGGCAAATAAAAAGCATCAACTATTAGCAAGCATGTAGAAAGAAAGAACTATCTAGAACCAAATATTCTATGATCATCATAGAGTTTATAATACACTATTACATATGATAATGCTAATAAAATGATACACTAGAATGCAGTAAGAATTAGATTTATGTCCCTCCTTATCCAAACTTGTGAATTCTTCCAATTGCAATTCTTTGTCTTCCTCCTCCCGTCTCTTTAAAAAGTATTCAAAAATTTTTGTTTTGTTTTTTGAAAGGGATGGCCTTATAGACGTGGTTGGAGCAATTTGTTATTGCTTAGGAACTCTCGTAGGGAGTTGGCTAAACTCACCATTCACTTTGCCGTCCCAACTCATGTTCCTTGTGTGAGACTTCTTATTTTTTTCACCGTGCAAAGGCGATGAATCACCTCTTTTGGCAACTTTTTCACGGCATTGTTGAAGGATATCATCTTCCTCTCCTGGTTCATAAATAGCTCGTCCCATATTAGCTTGTTGAGGCACGTTCTGGGCAGAGATTTGTTAGATCAAACCATTATCTTGCGCCTTCGTCATAACTGCCAAAACTAGAAGTTGCTCATTCTGTCTCAGGCTGTTTGAGTGATGTTGCTCATACTGCTGCTGTCCAGTATTTAGCACTGCTACTAGTAATCTGTTTGTGCACAGTTGTTGCTACTTCTGCCCAAATATTGTTACTGCCTTCGAGTGTACCTGACTGCCTGTGCTATGGTGTTGCTGCCCAGTTTTTGTTACTGCATACTGACTCTGTTGACTGTTGGCGTTGCTGATGCTGCTGATGCTGCCCAAATTTTATGTTTGCATTCAATATCACTGGACTGTTATTGCTAATTTGCTGCTTCTGCTGCCAAAATTTTGAGAGTATTGCTGCACTCTGACGCTGTTCACTGTTAGTGTGATGTTGCTTCTGCTGCTGCTGTGCATTATTTGGAAATGGTACTGGTGGACTGATAGTGCAGAATTGCTGCTGGTTGTGCCCCAAATTTGCTAGGTGTTAGATGCTGCTGCTACTCTATTTCTTTATTTTGTACTTCATGCTGCTCAATCGTCGAGTCCAATAGTATAATATTTTCCAATGATGGACTACCTGTGGGATGTTGATGCTACCTAGTTTCTGTCACTGTATTCTGATTCAGTTGACTGGTGTTGCGATGTTGGTGCTGGCGATGTACAGCATTTGAAAGTGCTACTGGTGCACTGCAGCTGCATATTTTCTACTGCTTCTGCCCAGCTCTTATAGGATTTACTGTATTGAATATTTGTGGCCTATTTGTGGTCTGTTGCTGCTGCTGCCCATTTCACCTCCATGTTCACAAAAAGACCCTTCGGATTGTGAAGGTATTTCAAAGACGGAGATGTTCAAAGTGACCAATGGTTGTATCACCATATTGGTATGCATCACATTGCATCCTGGGCTTCCTTTATGATCTGTTCAACGTTAGGACTGGAAAAATGCGACGTGGGAACATTCGTACTGTTGCCCGTCAATTCCTCCTCCACATTTTTCTTTGAGGCATTTCGTTGAACATCCAATTCCATAACCAAAATATCACTGTCCAGACCTTAGTTTGCAATGTTGGAGCATGTAACAATTTCTTTGGAGAATATTTTCATTTTGTATTGTTAAACTGGTTATCCATCACTATTGAGTTCCACAGCATCGAACATATTTGAGTTGGCCACATCGCTGGAGACCTTTCGTCGAACACTTGGGTTCTTGTGATGACTCACTTTATTTTCCCGAGCTATTTCATTATTTATATTGTGTGAAATTAAGTCGAGTTAAATGTACTCGAAGTAATTGAAAGGATATGAGACACATGGTCTCATTTAAGGAAGTTTAAGTCGTTAAAGTCAACTGCGAAATTGACTTTTGAGTTAGAAGGCTCGGATTTGAAATCCGACGACTCGACTAGCTTCGGGATAGAATATATGACTTAGACGAGTGACCGGAATATATATGATAGACCTCGAACAACGTGAGATTTGAATCGAGTAAGTTTGAATTTCCGGTTGATAGGTCGAATTTTGATCCGGAAGTCGGAATGAAATTCCGAAAGTTGTTGTAGGTTCCTTATGTGATTTTGGACTTGCGTGCAAATTTTCAGACCATTCGGACATCGTTTGGTCGGGTTCGGATCGAAGGATCGAATTGAGGATCCTTGAAGTTCATAGGATTGCTTTCGATGCAAATCTAATAAATCGATGTTCATCTTAGTGTTCCAAAGATTGGAACAAGTTTGAATGAGGTTATAGAACATGTGTGCATGTTCTGATAAAGTCCCGGGGGTCTCGGGTGAATTTTGAATGGTCAACGGGACTAAATTCGCCGCTTTATAAAGCGTTAACTTCATACTTTCTGGTGTAATGGATANAAGGGATTACAACCCCTTAGAAACAATTGGGAGCTTTCAAGAAGAAGATTAAAGAAGAGTTGGAAACAAATAGAGAGGGAATCACAATAAAATCATCGGGTAAGTGTTCTATACCCTAAAATCCCTCTTAGATTGTAATTTCTATGCTTAATCCCATCGTAAATTCACGAATTTGTGAAAGAGAAGAACCTAGGGTTCTTCTCAATTTCAAGAAAATATGAAAATTGGGGATTAAGACCGATTCGAAGTCGGAACACGACGAATCTTATATGGGTGAACTCGTAAAGAGATAAGGAATATGTTTTAGTAATAATTTCTGAATTTCGAGAAGTGGGCCCGGGGCCCGGGTTTTGCCGAATTGGGAATTTCATAGTAATTCCGATTATTTTTGCTTGGGTGTTGACCCCATAGCTTAATTTGACATAATGATTGTGAAATTGAATAGATTCGACGCACGAGGAGGCCAATACAAAGGGCAAGAGCGTCGCGGGCTAAGGATTTAGCCGATCTCGAGGTGAGTAATACTTGTAAATGATGTCCTGAGGGTTCGAAACCCCGGATTTCACCTCTTAGTACTGTAATGAGGTGAGGTACATGCTCGATGATGAGCATGGGTTTGTTTATGTATGGGATTGGGACTTGGTCCATCCCGATTAATGATTTCTACTGTGTTCTTGACTGGAACTAAATTGATATTATTGTGTTTGGGCTTCGTGCCGGTCATATGAACCCTTCAAGGGTGATTGTTGTTGTATGTTGTATTACGATGTTGGGCATATTGCTAGTTGTGTGGACCCTACAAGGGTGTTATTGGGCATACCGCCATTGTTGTTGCATGAAGCATTTCATCAACTTGGTTTTGAAACACATACGCTGTTTTCAAATGTTTTAAATGGATCGTGTGGCACGCCGCCACAGGTCATGACTAGCCTTGACTAGCATGACTAGCATTGCATTGCATTGAATGGATCGTGTGGCACGCCGCCACAGGTCATGACAAGCCTTGACTAGCATGACTAGTATATATATATTGCGCCGGAACCACCCACCGAGCGCGGGTACCCAGGGGATCGTGTGGCACGTCCGCCACAGGTCATGACTAGCCTTGACTAGCATGACTAGCATTGCATTGCATTGCATGGCATAGCATCGCATTGCATTGCATAGCATTGCATTTTTGGTGTTGTGATTATTCTGCTTACTTCACGTATTGATGTGGAATGTAATTTGAATTACTGCTTCGTCGTGGATTGTTTAATGATTTGGATGTTTCCTATCTTCAGTTCTTATTTATTTTTATTACTCACTGAGTTGGAAGTACTCACTTTACTCCCTGCACCTTGTGTGCAGATTCAGGCGTTAGCGGTCCCACTCAGAGCTACTGATTACTACTACTGGACCGGAGCTTCAGAGATTACGAGGTAGCTGCTGGCTTCCGCAGCCTCGTAACTCTTTTCTTTTGTTGATTTTGCTTCCCTCAAACATTTGTACTTAAGATATTGTAATATTTATGTTGTCAATAGGCCTTCTCTAGTGGCTCATGACTTTGTGACACCCCGATCTGAGGGCTGTAGTCGGGATGGTACTTTATATATATCCATATTCTTCGACTCGTTTTATTATTAACATGTTCTTGTTTTCAAATTGCGTCATTTAATTGATTGAACGCAAATGGGATTGGTTTGGCTTGCCTTGTCCCCATGAGAGGCGCCATCACGACCGGGTTGGGATTTTGGGTCGTGACAGTTCTGCTGTCTTTGCGCAACATCAGTCTTTGTAGTTGATTTTCTAGGTGTTACCACGATCCAAACTTCCTTCTTTTTGATTGTATGTTGTCCCTTATCAACATTAACTTTAGAATCATTTTTATGTTCCCCAGCTATGGTCTTATGACCATTATATTTGTTCCCTAAGGTCTGGGAGTCAACACGCGAACTAATGACCTAATTTTGAATATCCAATTGGTCTCCTTCAGCTGACACATGAGATTGATTTTCCAAGTTACATTCCCTATTATCTGCTAGAAGTGCAACCATGCCACCTCCCTTATCTTGCTCCACAGTAGGTCGATTGCCCACTACACTATTATGTCTGTCATTCCCTGTATGTCCAAAACCAGCAAATCGATCATTAGTAGCATGCACAGCACCAGCAGTAGCTGTGTGCATCCTTGCAAAAATCTTAGAGGCAGGGATATCTGTTGCAGCTTTCGTTGCCCCTTCCCAACCACCATGTCATCAGCTGGGCCTTTTATCTGCCAATGCAGCTGTATTGTCATTAAAACCAGTAACCATATTCCTAAGACCTGCACGATTAATCTCATCACTATCTACACGAATATGCAGTACATGCGGCTTGCTACTGTTGGCATGTGTTTTTGCTATTTGCACCACATTTTGAGCAGCTCTTTTAGCATTCAAAAATTCTCTCACATCCCCTTTTAGCTGTTCGACAGTGCTCATATTATCCACTGGTAGATTGCGATCAAATGTTTTTGTAATGCCGGCCACTCCGGATTTTACTTTCAAGAATCGACAAGATTTTTCATCATGTCCTTGATGTTTGCAACAAGAGCAATACTTTGGTAGATTGTCATAAATAATCTGTTGGTAATAAACAACAGCTTTCCCAGTAGCTTTGTCGATGATACACAACTTAACCTTGTTTGGATGCTCGTCTAACAAATCGAGCAGAACCTTCACCCTACCAGTGCTCGGTCTGGTTCTCTCTTATGTTTCCTTGTATATTGAAAGTGCTTTACCCACAACAGAAGCGATAGATAGAAAGGATTTCTTAGAAAAGAAATAAGGTGACAAAGATGGAAGTGAAATCCACATGACAGCCATAGATGTTTCCTCTTTCGGATTGAACAGTAAAGTCTATGGAAAGGTTCTGAAGAAATATTCAGCTCCTTTAGTTTTAAGACATCCAGTCGATTTGGACAAGAACTGGACATAGTCAGTATATAAATCGAAATGAACCAGCAGGTATCGAAAGTCGAGCAGTCTGATGTTACAATATCCTTGCACGTTGAATTGCATCGAGAACAATCACTGAATCTCTTGCAATTCTGGTTTTCCGTAAGAAAACTTTAACACAACTGCTTGGTGTAGTCCTTCTTCTCGAATGAACTCCATTAACTTCATCCATGGTGAATTTGACAGTTGGTTCTCCATAGACGACAGAATCTGGACAGAGTTCTATTTTCGATGTCGTTGCGACACATTGTTTTTGTTGAATCGTTGCTGCATAAGATTATTTTGGATTGAGGTTCTGTGTTGTTACATTAGATTTTGAATTTGGATCTCCCATATCCAAAGGCTGGGGAGAGATCTCGGCAGCCATGACTGCTCAAGAATTCATCGACGCAACTCAAGGATTCTCTGCGATGAATCAGAGACGAAGCAGAAACAAAGCGTAACAGAGAAGCTTGCTTCAGCGACCAGCCAGCGCTGCCATTAGATCTTGAAGCTGAGCGAGCGCGCATCTGATCTTTGCAAATCGCCAGTAGCAAGAGAGAGAAGAGAGCGTGGGTTTTTTGGGTTTTCTATTAATTCAGTAAGTGTTTGTCATACCTAGTCTTAGATTAGGTGCCGTCACGACATCCTACAGAGGGAAAATGGAGTCCTGACACCTTCTAGGTAAAGATACCGCCACAATGACTGGTGCTCGGCCACAATCCCATTCCCTTTGATGACATCTCAATCTTCTCTCTAGTTAGGCCTTTTGTAAGTGGATCCCATACATTATCCTTTGACTTTACATAGTCAATTGTGGTAATTCTACTATAGAGTAGTTGTCTAACGGTATTATGCCTTTGTCATATGTTATGATATTTCTTGATATACATAATGCTCCCAGCCCTTCCTATTGTCTCTTCACTGTCGCAATGTATGCATATAGGTTCCAAAGGTTTGGTCCAAAAATAGAATATCTTCCAAGAAATTCCAGAGTCATTCATCTTCTTCACCGGCCTTATCTAAAGCTATAAACTCATACTCCATTCTAGAGCGAACTATACATGTCTGTTTGGACGAATTCCAAGACATTGCTGCTCCACCAATGGTAAAAATGTATCCACTTGTGGATTTTGATTAAATTGATCCGGTGATCCAATTGCATCACTATACCCCTCAATAACTGTGGGATAATTATTGTAATGCAAAGCATAGTCTTGGGTATATTTCAAATACCCTTATTGCTATCCAAAGAGCTTGGTCTGGATCACTTGTATATCGACTAAGCTTAAATATCAAACAACCTATATCAGGTTGTGTACAATTCACAATGTATCTCAAACTTCCCAAAACTCTGAGCATATTCCAATTGAGACTTGCTTTGACCTTTATTCTTTACAAGAGTAAGGTTTAAATCAATTGGCGTTCTTGCAACTTTAAAATCCAAATATTTGAACTTTTCAAGTACCATTTTAATAAAATGAGATTGAGACAAAGCTAGACCTTGGGATTCTTAAGGATCTTAATTCCCAAAATTAAATTGGTAACTCCTAAGTCTTTCATATCAAACTTACTAGTAAGCATGCGCTTAGTAGCATTTATGTTAGTAATATCGTTATTCATTATCAACATATCATCCACACATAAGCAAACAATGAATATTTGATTTAGAGTATTCTTAATGTAAACACATTTGTCACACTCATTGATCTTGAAACCATTTGACAACATTGTTTGGTCAAATTTCACATGCCATTATTTTGGTGCTTGTTTTAGTCCATATAATGACTTCACAAGTCGACATACCTTTATTTCTTTTTGGGGAACTATGAAACTTTTAGGTTGTTCCATATAAATTTCTTCCTCCAGCTCTTCATTTAAGAAGGTTGTCTTTACATCCATCTGATGGATTCGAAGGCCATACACGGCGGCTAACACTATTAACACCCGGATAGATGTAATCTTTATTATCGGCGAGTATGTGTCAAAGTAATCAAGACCTTCTTGTTGTGTAAATCCTTTAACAACTAATCTTGCCTTATATTTTTCAATAGTACCATCAACTTTCATTTTCCTTTTGAAAATCCACTTAGAACCCAGAGGTTTATTTCCTAAAGGAAGATCAATCAATTCCCAAGTATGATTACTTAATATGGATTCTATCTCACTATTGACTGCCTCTTTCCAATATTGTGCTTCCAAGGAAGACATTGCTTCTTTGAACGTTTGAGGCTCATTTTCCAACAAAAATGCCAGAAAATCTGGTCCAAAGGAAGTAGATGCCCTTTGACGTTTACTACATCTTGGATTTTCCTCATTAAAAGTACTTTCCTTTACTTCTTCCCGAGGTTGCGTAGATTTTTCATTAGACAACTCACGTTGCTTTTTATACGGATAAATATTCTCAAAAAGTTCAACATTATCTTATTCAATTACCGTATTAACATGAATGTCGGGATTTTCTGATTTATGAACCAAAAAACGATATGCCTTACTATTTGCTGCATATCCTTACTATTTGCTGCATATCCTATGAAAACCCAATCAATGATTTTTCGTTCGATCTTTACCCTTTTGGATTTAGGGACCTGCACTTTAGCCAAACACCCCCACACATAAAAATATTTTAAGTTGGGTTTCCTTTCTTTCCGTTTTTCGTATGGAATGGATTGTGTTTTGCTATGGGGAACTCGATTGAGTATTCGGTTAGCTGTAAGAATAGCTCCCCTACCCCACCCCCAACACACAAGTGTTGAGGTAAACTAGAACTGATTAACAAGACATTCACCATCTCCTTTAGCATTCTATTATTTCTTTCCGCAATTGTCTTAGATTTCGGTGAGTAAGGGACAATTGTTTGGTGAACAATGTCATGTTCCAAACATATTTCTTCAAAAGGGGATTTATATCCTCCACCCCTATCACTTCTTATCATTATGATCTTTTTGTTTAGTTGCGTTTCAACTTCATTTTTGTATTGCTCGAATGCATCAATTGCTTCATCTTTACTATTAAGTAAGTAAATATAGCAATATCTAGTACTGTCGTCAATAAAAATTATAAATACCTTTTCCCACCGCGAGATGATATTGATTTCATGACGCAAATATCTCTGTGAATTAAGTCTACATGATTTGAATTTCTTTCAACTAACTTATAAGGATGTTTAACATACTTTGATTCCATACATATTTGACATTTCAAGTTATTGCTTATTTTCACAAAGTTTTGAAGTTGATGTGACCTAAATGTTCATGCCATAAATTATTTGACCCAAGCAAGTAAAAAGAAGCTGAAATTTTATTCATATCAATGAAAATTATATGAGTTTGAAAAGGCCCTCAGTAAGGTAACATTTTCGTACATACATTTCATTCCTACTAACTACAACCTTGTGGGAAACAAAAACCCACTTAATGTTGTTCTTTACTAGAAGTGATGTAGAAACTAAATTCTTCCGTATTTTAGGAACATGAAGGACATTGTTTAGAGTGACAATCTTGCCGGCAGTCATCTTCAACGCTATCTTTCTCGTTCCTTCAATTATTGCAGTATCAAAATTTACCATAAAAACTATCTCGTTAGACCAGCAGGAGCATAAGAAGCAAACAACTCCTTGTTAGCACAAACATGATGAGTGGCCCCAAAATAATCCACCATTTTCTAGGATTTCCAACCATGTCCCATTCAGAAAGCATGGCACACAAGTCGCCTATTTTGTCATTCTTCTCAATCATGTTTGCTTGGCTTTTCTTCTTGTACTTCTTTGGTGCATGGCATTCAGCAGCCTTGTGTCTAACCTTTCCACAGTTGTGGCAATTACATTTGAACTTCTTTTTGCTTGGGTAATTCTTCGGTCCAGACGACTTCTCTCTCTTTTAGCTCGTTGAAGCTTCCTTAACAATATTTGCACCCATTATTGTTGAATTTCCAAGAGACTTATTTTCTGTAGCCTTGTTGTCCCATTCAATCCTTAGACGAACAATAAGGTCTTCAAACGTCATCTCCTTGCACTTATGTTTCAAGTAGTTTTTAAAATCCTTCCTCATTGGAGGAAACTTTTCAATGAATGCTGAACTTGAAACGTTTTATTTATGACCGTGGCCACAATCATAAATTTAGAGTTAATGATATAATCAATATCTTTAATAAAAATATTGATTCAATTTATACCTTCGGCAAACAGGTCATGAACGATGACTTGCAGTTCTTGAACTTGAGTTATGACAGACGTATTGTCAACCAATTTAAAGTCCAAGAACTTTGCGGCAACAAACTTCTTACGTCTACCATCTTCCGTTTTGTACTTCTTTTATTAGCGTTTCACAACTCTTTCAAAGTTTCTACGACACTATAAATATTGTACAAGTCATCTTTCAAACAACTCAATATATAATTTATTCACAAGAAGTCAAAATGCTTCCATGCCTCTTTGACCGCAAATCGCTCATTAGCCGGAATTTCCTCCCAAGACTAGAAAGTCCTCGCTTATAAAGCACCGCAAACTGAGTGTGGTCAGTAGAAGAACATTCTTTGATGCCAGCGCTAAAGTCCACGCCGGAAAATTTTTTGGGCTTTGCTGTCAGTGGCATCACTGACATGCGTTATGCAACTTGAAGACGCAACAGCCACTGCAAAAGTAGTCGTCCCAACAGAACCATTTTGTTGTTCTATGTTTGTTGTCATTTTTCTGTAAAAGAAATTGATGCAAACAGAATTAGTATCTCAATGAAGTTTTGATATCTTCAAATCGAATACAAATAACTGAGTAGAAAATCACAATGATTTTAATCTCAGATTGAGTAGAAAGTCACAAAGACTTTCATCTCAAATGGGAGTAGAAAGTCCAAAGATTTTAATCTCCAAAACGGGAATAGAAAATCACTAGGATTTTGGTCTCCCAAACCAGAAAGTAAGATGAACACATAAATAAAAATTAAATTTCTTAAGCTTGTTATAAAATTGCGCTCAAAATCAGAAAATTGGAAATTATTAGTATAAGAAAACTAAAACACTAAATTCGCCCACTAGTTTCTTGTGTGTCCTTAAGAAATTTAATTCCCTCACAATTGCACAAAGTTTCGGATTAAATCCTCCCAGGATAAAACGGAATAACTATTCGGTGATAGCGGCACTTTAAATCACAGAACTTCAGCGAACTCAAATGGAGGAGCAAATCACCCAAAATGCTTACGCTTTTCGCTCTGAAAAACAATGCAGGATGCAAGACAGAGGGGAGATATTTTCAGATTCGATGGTGAAAAATGAGGCTAAGCCTCTTTATTTGTAGCAACAAAGTTGAGTCCCAACAGGTGCAAAGGTACCAGTTCGTTTGAAGAGATATCTATTTGACAGAAAGTTTAAATTTTTGTTAAAGGAAAATAAATTCGGTTCAAAAAAATTTCAACCTATCAATTGATCGAATCCGAAGCCGAAGTCGTGCCGAGCGTGAGCGACGATGATGACGGCATGAGGCTAGGTCTTTTCTCAACCATTTTCTAGGATTTCCAACCATGTCCCATTCAGAAAGCATGGCACACAAGTCGCCTATTTCGTCATTCTTCTCAATCATGTTTGCTTGGCTTTTCTTCTTGTACTTCTTTTGTGCATGGCATTCAGCAGCCTTGTGTCCAATCTTTCCAAAGTTGTGGCAATTACCTTTGAACTTCTTTTTGCTTGGGTAATTCTTCGGTCCAGACGACTTTTTTCTCTTTTTGCTCGTCGAAGCTTCCTTAACAATATTTACACCCATTATTGTTGAATTTCCAAGAGACTTATTTTCTGTAGACTTGTTGTCCTATTCAATCCTTAGACGAACAATAAGGTCTTCAAACATCATCTCCTTGCACTTATGTTTCAAGTAGTTTTTAAGTCCTTCCTCATTGGAGGAAACTTTTCAATGAATGCTGAACTTGAAACGTTTTATTTATGACCGTGCCCACAATCATAAAT
Source organism: Nicotiana obtusifolia (assembly GCA_002018475.1). Classification (NCBI taxonomy): domain Eukaryota; kingdom Viridiplantae; phylum Streptophyta; class Magnoliopsida; order Solanales; family Solanaceae; genus Nicotiana; species Nicotiana obtusifolia. Next base: position 17,396 of record MCJB01052647.1, on the reverse strand, counting down.
TTAGAGTTAATGATATAATTAATATCTTTAATAAAAATATTGATTCAATTTATACCTTCGGCAACGAGGTCATGAACGATGACTTGCAGTTCTTGAACTTGAGTTATGACAGACGTATTGTCAACCAATTTAAAGTCCAAGAACTTTGCGGCAACAAACTTCTTACGTCTACCATCTTCCGTTTTGTACTTCTTTTATTAGCGTTTCACAACTCTTTCAAAGTTTCTACGACACTATAAATATTGTACAAGTCATCTTTCAAACAACTCAATATATAATTTATTCACAAGAAGTCAAAATGCTTCCATGCCTCTTTGACCGCAAATCGCTCATTAGCCGGAATTTCCTCCCAAGACTAGAAAGTCCTCGCTTATAAAGCACCGCAAACTGAGTGTGGTCAGTAGAAGAACATTCTTTGATGCCAGCGCTAAAGTCCACGCCGGAAAATTTTTTGGGCTTTGCTGTCAGTGGCATCACTGACATGCGTTATGCAACTTGAAGACGCAACAGCCACTGCAAAAGTAGTCGTCCCAACAGAACCATTTTGTTGTTCTATGTTTGTTGTCATTTTTCTGTAAAAGAAATTGATGCAAACAGAATTAGTATCTCAATGAAGTTTTGATATCTTCAAATCGAATACAAATAACTGAGTANTTCTTTGATGCTAGTGCTTAAATTCCATGCCGGAAAATTTTTTGGGCTTTGCTGCCGGTGCCATCACTGGCAGGCGTTGTGCAACTTGAAGACGCAACAGCCACTGCAAAAGTAGTCGTCCCAACAGAACCATTTTGTTGTTTGTTGGCATTTTTCTGTAAAAGAAATTGATGCAAACAGAATTAGTATCTCGGTGAAATTTTTATGTCTTCAAACCGAATACAAATAACTGAGTAGAAAATCACAATGATTTCAACCTCAGATTGAGTAGAAAGTCACAAAGACTTTCATCTCAAATTGGAGTAGAAAATCCAAAGATTTTAATCTCCAAAACGAGAATAGAAAATCACTAGGATTTTGGTCTCCCAAACCAGAAAGTAAGATGAACACAGAAATAAACATTAAATTTCTTAAGCTCGTTATAAAACTGCGCTCAAAATCAGAAAATTGGAAAATGTTAGTGTAAGAAAACTAAAACACTAAATTCTGAGCCCACTAGTTTCTTGTGTGTCTTTAAGAAATTTAATTCCCTCACAATTTCACAAAGTTTCCGATTAATTCCTCCCATGATAGAACAGAATAACTATTCGATTATAGCGGCACTTCAAATCACATAATTTCAGCGAACTCAAATGGAGGAGCAAATCACCCAAAATGCTTACGCTTTTCGCTCTGAAAAACAATGCAGGATGCAAGACAGAGGGGAGATATTTTCAGATTCGATGGTGAAAAATGAGGCTAAGCCTCTTTATTTGTAGCAACAAAGTTGAGTCCCAACAGGTGCAAAGGTACCAGTTCGTTTGAAGAGATATCTATTTGACAGAAAGTTTAAATTTTTGTTAAAGGAAAATAAATTTGGTCCAAAATATTATCAATTGATCGAATCCGAAGCCGCGCCGAGCGAGAGCGAGGACGACGGCGTGAGGCTAGCTCTTTTCTCAACTCTTTAAGAGCTGGAAGAAATGCTTTTATATATAAGCACAAGAATTTTTCTTTTCCAATCCAATGAGGAATAAAGTTTCTTTGTAAAAGGGACTAATTCAATACTTCACTTCCCTCCATTTCTTTTCCACCATTTTCCGCTCGCACCTCTTTTGTTTTAATTGATAAAACCCAACAGCCAACGCAAGGAAGATAGAATATAAGGAATGAAATTCTGAATATTATTCTTTTGAAAGACACTATAGTCGAACGAACAATTGCCGGAAAAAAGGACGAGAAACGCGAAAAAATACACTTCGTAGGCAAGGATACCTTTGTTAAAATTCATTGTCAACTTGTTAATATCTCCGTCTGTGCTTCCACAAAATACTTTATGAAGGAAGACCGTGATGTTGCCGGAAAAAATCTCCTTTTTCTTCAAATAATCATTGCCTTCTTCTATCCGTTATGACCCGACAGCTCATTATAAGTTTTAACCCTCAATTTTGTGTTTCAAAATTTTGCATAGCTCAATTGGCTTTCCTCAATTAGCGTGCGTAGTTCCTGTCTTTTTATGAAAGGTTTTTATGTGAAAAATATTAATTAAAACATGAAATCATTCTTTAAAAACTCATTGAGTTGACTTCGGCCAATGTTTTGAACAAACCGACCCGGATCAGTATTTTGACTGTTCTGGTCGGTATGTATCGTGATGGGATTTGGGCATACGACCGAAATCAAATTCGAAAGTCCCTAGTTCGAATTATTGCCATTTGTTGAAAATTAGAAGTTTAAAGGTTTAAAGAAATTTCAAGTTTGATCATAGTTTGACATTGTTGATACTAGATCCAAATTCTTGTTCCGGAACTTGGTATAGGTTCATTATTGTATTTATGATTTTCCTACAAAATTTGGTGCAAAACAGAGTTGATTTGATGTGATTCGTATGTCCGGTTGAGAAATTACATGTTCTTAAGTTTCTTTGAAAATTTCATTTGTTTTGTGTCCAATCGTAGTTCTATGTGTTATTTTGATGTTTTGATCGCTCAATTAAGTTCGTATGATACTTTTGGACTTAGAATGATAGCTGGTGCAAGTTTCATTTGGTGCTGGACTACACACTTCGCAAATGTGAGCCTCGCTTTTGCGAGCATGGGCTTGGATTTATGTCGCATTTGCGATAGTACCATGTTTTCAATTGCGAAAAAATTGTTCGCATTTGCGATGGCAATAGAGATGTGAAACCTTCGCATTTGCGATAGTATCATCTTCTCAATTGCGAAAACATTCTTCACATTTACGATGGTAACAATGATGTGAAACCTTTGCATTTGCGAAGAATTTTTCGCATTTATGGGATTCACATTTGTGAACCCCAGGTCGCAATTGCGACATCTGCACCTGGTCAAAAGCTAAGAAAACGAGATTTTAGCTCATTCTTTCAAATTCCCAATCCTAAATACCTTAGAGGCGATTGTTTCAAGAACTTTTCTTCCTAAATTCGTTGGTAAATGACCTTAATCTACTTTCTTTCAATTCTCCATTACATTTCATAAGTTTTCAACATTAAACCTAGGATTTTCATGGTAAAAATTGGGGATTTGGATAGAATTCGGGTTTTTTTGTAAATTTGGAATTAAAACCTCGAATTGGGGTCTAATTTTGAAACTAATTACATAACCGGGCTCAAGATGAATGGGTAACCAGTTTTTGGTCCGAATTTCGAGTTTTGACCAAGCGGACCCAAGGTTGATATCACGATCCCAATTTTCCTCCGTATGATATCGTGATGATACCTAGTCTCTAAGATTAGGTAAACCTAACAAGCATGCGGAATATTTGAAATAATAATCTAAAATCTCAAAACACCAGCAACAACATAAAGTAAAAAATGCAACTCAAAGTATATACAACTCCCAAAACCCGGTAAATATAAGTCACAAGTTCTAGATACAATGTTGCAAATATCCTAAAGATCACTCTCTATCAAAACATAAATAAACAAGGAAAAGATGGGATAAAAGGGTACTTTGAGGCTTGCAGACGCGGGCAGGTGTACCTTGACGTCTCTAAGCAGCAACACAACACTCTAATATCGAGGCTGATAGGATGCACCTGGATCTGCACAATAACATGTGCGGAGGCGTAGTATGAGTACACCATAATGGTACCCAGTAAGTGCCAAGCTTAACCTCAGTAGAGTAGTGACGAGGTCAAGTCAGGCCTACTGGACTAATAAGAAACAAGGCAGAAGATATAATGATATAATTAAAGAGGCACGGAAGTGTAACAATAGAAATTTACAGAAGGTAACAACACGGAATCAAGAAGACAAATACAACACGTAGGAAAGCAAGAATGTTACAAGTTAAAGAATAACAACAACAACAAACAATACATCAAGTAGAGAAAATCAACAGCGGCACTCCCCAGGTACTGCCTTGTATCCCCAGAAGTAAATATCTCACAATCTTTTCTTATAATAACAACTGCACAGCAGAAACCTCATGCCACAATAACAATCCGCACGGCAGAAACCTTGTGCCACAATAACAATCACCCCAACAATAATCACAAAACCAAAACATAACAAATAAAATAATAATATTTCAAGCAAAGAATTTCACAATTAAATAATGAATACAAAATCAACGAAGCAGGTAATTCAACTAAGCATGTTGTACAAATTGTGAATAAGAGATAAGACACGTAGACATATAAAATTAAGCTAAACATGATGACTACACATGCTATAGTAACTCAATTAAGGAAATGAAAGGAAACTACTTAGCAAAAAATCGAATTTTCAACATTTAGCTCGAGTACGCACTCGTCACGTCACGTGTACAGCCTTCACAATTTGAAAATTACCAGAACAGTACCAAATCCTAAGGGTAATTTTCCCCCCATACGAGGTTAAACAAGTCACTTACCTCAAATCACGCTCAATCAATCAATAAGAAGGTCCTTCCCTTAATTTTCCAACTCCGAACAACTCAAATCTAGCCAAAAATAATTACATACTATAAATATAACTATAAAAAAATAATATATATAATGAAATAATAATTTTAGCAAGGAATTAAAAAAATCGCTCTAAAAAGTCAACCCGAACCCGCGTAATAGAATCCGACCAAAATTACAAAACTTAAACTCCCATTGAATACCAAATTCAACCATACAAAAGAATTACTCAAATACATTACCTCACTAGTTTCTCTTATTAATAGGGGAGAGTTTGGGTTAGAGGAGCTTGGGGTCGTAAGGGTATTTCGGGAAAACTGTATATGTATTGGCCTAACCCTTTTTCCCAAATTGAGCGTCGATGTCTTCAAACTGAACGTCAACTTCCAGATTCTTCCTCCAGATTCTCATAATTGTTACACCTTTTCCAGTTTTCTTTGTCCCTCTCTTCCTACTCAATTTATGTGCTTGGTTGTGTAGTTTTATTAGGTGAGTTTTGCTTTCTTGTTTTTCTAATTTTCGAAATCGTTGCTGCGTAAAAATTGTTTAAATTGTTTGTCCGCAAAACGCTGGAAAACGGGCCACGCGTGTTCCTCCAGATTCTCTTAATTGTTCAACTCCTCTTCCAGTTTTGTTTGACTCTTCCAGTCTTCTCTCTTGCTGCTCAATTTATGTGCTTTGTCATATAATTATAAGGTGAGTGTTGCTTCCTTATTTTTCTGATTTTCGAATCGCTGCTAGGTAGAAAATGATTAAATTGGGCAAACTGTTGGTCCACATTTTCTGTGTTTGTCCGCAAAAAAATGCGATTCCTTGTGGACACTGGAATGCAAAGGGATAGGTTGTTTAAGGAGATGGCCATAAGGTGTTTGCTCAGTTGCTCGAATGAGTTATTCCACTATGTGCTTGCTCCTATACTGTAATACTGAATCTATATGACTGAAAGCTGCTCATTTACACTACAACATAAGGAATAATGATGAAGTTTGAGTACAAATTAAAATCGTTGGTTGTCATAGGCATTAGCTTTAGACGAATTGGGCAGAATTATGCAAGGACAAAATTGATTGCTGCCATCTTTCATGGAGTTAGATGATGTTAAAAAAAGGTTGGGGCAGATTGGTTGAGTTAAATTTTAGTGGTGAATTCTCCTTATTGTTGTTCTAAAAATGGAAGTTTTGGTGCATATTCAAGTCACAGCACAAGGAGGATCATGACGTTAAAGTAATGATTCAAACCATCACCAGAGTATAGATTTAAAAATATGTAACTGTACCTTGTAATTAAACTTTTTTCATATATCATATTTTCATTTTGGCGAACTTATACATTTTGGTAATGATTAGTATTGACACGGGTGATTATTTGAGTGAGCTTTTTTTAATTGATCCTATGGTGCAGCTTGGTTTTGGTTTGCATGTTTGTTTTATAAATTTGGATATGCAAATAAAATAGACTACATATTGGGAATACGTTCTATATCTAACAGAACTTGAAAAATGGTCACCAAATGCAATGTACCAAGCCACTAGAATATTTGCTTCAAATTTGGGTGCCAAGAAGGTAGAACACTTCTACAAGTTTGTCTTGCTCCCACGAGTTAGAGATGATATTTAAGAGATTGCATTTTGCTCTGTATCAATCTTTGAAGAAATCTCTTTATACGCCTGCTGACTTCAATAAGAGAATCTTGTTTCCTTTGAGTGAGGTATATAACCATTCTGAAAGAATTCTTTAAATTAATTGGAGAATTGCAATTATATCCAAAGTTTTCAAGATCCTTTGTAGAAAATACCACTGATCGATTAGCTATGTTCTCTAGATTGGCCGTTGATTGTTTAAGTGACTTGCTTTACGGTAAACTGATACTTTGTTACTGCTCTGCAAGACTTCGTGAAATCTGATGCCACATGTGTGCTGAGATATTTGTTGTCTAGCAGGAGTTAGTCGAGAATCTAACATCCTTCGTATATTTCTATTAAGCCATCAACAGAAGTTCTGCACTTGAGGATAGATAGATATAATGCATTTAGTATCAGCTTTCTGTGCAGTAAACATCTATTTATCCGTCACTTCCGTGCCTTAGGCTTGTGAGTTCGGTTGCATTTGTGAATTCTACACCTGCGTCCTATAGTAAGTCCGAATAGCATTCTCCGTCCTTATAAGCTATATATGTGCAGCCTCTTAAGGATTGACACTGATAATGGATTAATGATTCACGATGGACAATCAAGGTTTTCCATTAATGGAAAGCCCATTACCATTTTATTGGGACCTCTTTTAGTGAGTACACTGTGGTTCATGTTGGTTGTGTTGTTAAAATCAACCCCTTGCTCCTCTTGACAAAGTCTGTGTTCTCAGTTGTGGAATCTCCACATGTATACGAGAAACAACGATAACTTATGCATCTCAAATAGTAGTTTCATCTGAGAAGTTCAATTGTCGTTTGATCAAATGCTACTTTTCTAGGCCTTGGTGCAACTCTGAATGTGGCAAAACCAACAAAAGGATCAAGTGTGGCCATATTTGGACTCGGAGCTGTGTTGTGAGTACTCTGTCCATATTGCAAATAATTTTCAATGATCTATCTTTTTCTGTCTTTGTTCTTTCCCACATGTTACTTTAAGGAATCTTATTAATAATTTGATCCCATTCGGTCAGGCCACGGAAGGAGCAAGAATTGTTGGTGCTTCAAGGATAATTGGTATTGATTTAATTCCTAGCAGATTTGATTTAGGTAATTAAGTTGTACCTACACAGGTGCCTTGATATTTTTCACTTGAATCTTCAACATTTTTGATCCTTTATTTTGTTTAATTCCTTCCTTATAGTTTGTCTCAACTCATTCATCCATTTTGCCTATTTTCTAAATCTAAGAAATTTGGATTGACAGAGTTTGGGAATCCAAAGAATCATAATAATTCAGTTCAAGAGGTACTCATATTTTCATGATAACGCACATTCTGCCGCAAAGACGCAATTTATTCTCTTATTCTAGTTGACAACAGTATTACTGCTTAGTTCAGGTAATGCTTTAAAGCTTAATATAGGCAGTAAAAAGACAATTTATTGAAGATGCAAAGAAATTGGGTTTGGCTGAGAAGAGTTTCGTAGCATGAGTTGCGAAATTCTCTGTGATACGGACTTGGAGAATTGTCAGATATTGCCAATGTGAATACTTCCATGATGGAAGGTTTTAAGAGAGATCGATACAAGTTCCCATATAACAATTTCCCATAGATAAAAAAGTGACGCACAGTTACCTTACATATCACAGTATAAACTCAATACGACTAAAAATTTAGAATATTATAACCTCTCTAGTGTGTCACTACCTAAACATCTATAAGTTGCAAAAAATTATAAAAGTAACTTTATACAAAGTACTTTATTCAAGATACTTTAATATTCACATACCTCATAATCAAAAGCTCATTTTGTCTCTCTAATCCTCATTTTATTAGGACATAGAGCTCTCTAGTTAAACTTATTTGCCTTTTAGAGCTTATATATCTATCGGTAAGCAAGAATAAATTGAATAGCACCAATATCACCCCCACGAGGTTAACCTATATTAGTTTCCTAAAAATTGATTTAGGTGATAGTTGGATGCAAAATTTATGTCATAATATCTTAAACAAGACTTCCTTGAACAAGCAAATATGCACCCAAATTGCTGCCGCTTCTTTTTGCCTAATTCGTGCTCCAAAATAAACTAATATAAAATAAATGAGGCAAATATCAATTAATAAGAGAATTATTGGAATAATAAAAAATAAGATGCAGAAGGACAGTTTATAAAGCAAATATTGAAGTTAGGTTTTGAATCATGACCAAGTGAGCTCTAGCAATGAAACAATATTCTACCTTTTCTGGCATTTATCAATTTTAGTTGGTTGGGCTAGAATTTTAGTTGTAGATGAACTCATAATGAACTTTTATTATTGGAATGCATTTTGAGAATGTCTTAAAGTTATAGGACTTCTCTTAACTAAAAGCAACGTAATCAACCTTAGGATTTCAACTCTCTCCTTGGATGCGGACTATTGAAAAACCATCCAAACTACATGCATGTCGTAGACGCCAAAGAATAAAATAAGCTTTGATAAGACTGTGCCCTAGCTTATCAGAGAGCATAAATTGGGCAAATATACTTAGACTCCTACGATTTTTTCAACAGAATCACCACCATAATCCTAAGATTTCAAATATTTCATCATTATCAATTGTCGTTGTAACCTAAGTTTGCTCACGTCAAAGATAGTACAATACATTAATCAATAAAAAATGTGAGTAATAAATCCATAAAGATACATACAAATTAAACCCATGAGTTGAATTGGAAGAAATTTGTAAAGTTGAGAAATGCAAAAGCTAGGGTTGTTGCAGGAGAACTGCGAAAGAAACGACATAAGAGCCAATACGTACCGGTCTTGTGATTCTCTGCTAAAAATTCTCTATGGCGCTGATGAGAGCAGCCACTATTAGTCATTTCAATCCCTCTGAAGTACATGAAAAATTATACTACATAACACAAACAAAAAAAAATATATGCTCCGCAGTGTGAGCGGAATCACAAATTATAATACCTACCGTAACAGCTACGAAGAGGCATAGATTCATAGAACAACAAACTTATGAGAATATATTAACTTACTGGAGGGGACATTGCCGGCTATTTGGGGGAGTTCTGGGAGTTTTTTATTTGGGGAAACAGCTAGCCTTTGGAAGTATTTGATTCGGGAAAAACTTAAGCCGTAAGAAGAATGCTTCTTTTTCTCTTTTTGTTAAGTATATGCAGGACAAGAAAAAAAAAGCAGTATAAATTTCTGAAAATTTTAACTTTGCGCCAAAAATTTAGCGGAAGATGCCCATGCCAAATAAAAAAATTCATAACGAGGTAAATACTTATTCCTTGCTAATTGTCGCTAATATAAATCTCCTACTAATTTCATGATAATTTTTTTGTTATAATTAACTAGTCTCAGTCATTATTTATACCTAGATTATAATCTCACATTATATTTTTGACAGAATTTATTTGCAAAATAAACAATTCCTTAAATAAGGAACGTAGAGTTGTTCCTCAACTGGATTTGAATCTTCAATTTTGTGGACACATGCATATAAACCGTTGCATTACTACAACGGTCGTCGCTGTAGAGAAATCTATTGAAACGGTTTTTTATAACCGCTGCAACAGATATATCTGGCGCAAAGATTCTGTGATCTTTTTCCCAATTGCAACCGTTTTTCAAATCCATCCTTATTTTCCCTCATCTAATTTACCCCAAAACAGAACTTCTTCTAAGCGTTTTTCTTTTTTTCTTAATTTTTTATTTCACTTTGTATGTTTTGCCAAATATACTTTAACACTCTTATAGCATTTCTCTGGAGAACCCGTCGAATCCCTTTGAAAAACACATCAAACCACTTCTAGAACCCTCCGGTCGAGTAAAGGCACAATGCCGACCCAGTTCTCATCGAGCAAAGCCAGAACGCCGATTATATCTCATTTTCAAGCTTTTTCAGCCTAAACCTCATCTCCCATTTTGGTCCAAAACGAGAATCTAGAACTTGTAATTAGTCCTTTACACCAAAAATCATCATAGAAAATCGATTATAAAATCCCCAAATTCATCTTAAAACAACTCTTCAGAAACTGTAGTTTGAAGTCTTGGAGATTTAGAGAGGTGTTATAAAGATTAGGGTTTACAGATTTATCGAGATACCTGGTAGGTCAAAGTATTTGGTAAATCTTGCTCAATTCAAGGTCCGTTTTCTCTCCCCTTTTGGTTTTTATATGTGATATTGCATGGGAATTCACAGTTGTAATGCTCCTAGATTTTGGATTTCAGTATTGTTTGGTTGTTATGGGTATGAACTTAATCAGGTTAATAAGATGTTCAATGAATGAAATTGGGAATTTATGTCAGGTTATAATTATTCCTACTACCTTGAGTTTCTTACAATTTATATGGTTGTCTATGCTCACTCTTCTCTGGTTTGAACTTAGATCAGTGGATGATTTTCTCAAGCATTTTTGTCTTGAGCCTCTAAAGTAGATTTAGATGAGTTTTCTTGGATTTTGTGAACTTTTCCTTGGTTTTGCTTGTTTTTGGATGGTAGTTTCTCAAATTTTTACACTTGCAAAGGTATCTATAATTGACAATACAAGAATGGAGTGAAGGAGCTGAACTATGTGAACAACTAATTATAGAGCGTCAAAGTGATTTTAGCTCCAGAATTAAGTATTAGTTACGAGTTGGTGATTTTTAATTATTATTGAAGCAGCCATGAAAGAACTTTGGGCATTGTGTTTTGTATAGGTTTAACTTTCTTTTGCAGTTCGAAATATGTTTACTACTATGAGCAGTTTGTATTTTAAATTTGTTGTTACCGAAACTTACTAGTAATATTTTATTTACTAACGGGAATAGTCTACTTATATGATGAGGGCTTGATGAGAATGTATTAACTTATTAATGGAAGCTAGTCTATTCATGATAGTAATTTTTATTGTGCTGATGATTTTTCTCCTTTGAGCCTTGAGACATCCTTCATCTTATAACTTTCAATGAAATTCTAATACGTTGTATAAAAACTTGTGTGAGCAGGAGAAAAAGAAAGAGAATGAATATAGTTATAGACCTTATGTGATGGAGAAAAGCAAGAGAGAAACAATATAGCTATATAAAAACCTGTGTGTAACAAATTCTAACACTACTATCCTGCTGCATTATTTAGTAACTAATCCTTACACCTGCTATCATTCGTTTCGCTACTACTTGTTTTATGTTATATACTGGTATTCAATCATAAAAAAGGCAAAATAATACTGGCTTGACTATCCGAGGTGAATTCTTTAGATAGAAAACCGTGAGATAAGAATCTTTCGCGATACCTGCCACTTTGGTTTTCTATGTATTTTATTTCATGTGAGATTTTTGTTAGAATGAGGCCTTCGTTTTGTAAAGAAAGCAAAGATCAGCAGCTTCCCAATTGTCGGGCTAAATTTTGAAGTCATCGATTGTTGTTTCAGCCATCTGGCTCTCAATCAATGATCAGGATATTTAACTCTTGTGTGCCTAGGGTGGAGACAAGGAAATTTAAGGATGACTTACGAATGAAGAATGAATAAATAGTTTTATTTGAGAAATATTAAAGTTACATATTGCTATTTCCCATTAAAGAATACTATATGAAATAATATCATAAACATAGATGATATAAACCAGTCACTGATTATTGAGTAAAATGTGATAGAGAGGTTTCTTTCTTAAGCATAATCTACAACTCTGTTGTATTGTGGAAAACGTGACTAGTGTTTCATTGCACTAGAGACTTCTTTTGAGTTATATCTATCTTTATTCATATGAAACAAGTGCACCAAATGTTGGTTTATACATGCTTTTATAAAAATGACTGGCTCTATATGCATAATTTTGATTTTTCCAGCAGTTTGGTTTATATGGAAATTGACATTTTAGAAATTTAAGATTCATAATTTTTTCCATTAATGGATTTACTGATAATGTTAAGATTCCTGGCCCGATGATTATTGTAGCTTGTGTATGAGCTGCAGGACCATAGCCGCAACAGCAACCAGTCCATAAGCTGCTGTGTCACATAACCCAGTAGCCTGCTTGAGTTTCTTATGAAAGTTTGAAGCGAATGGAGGTTTGTTTTTGGAGTTTAGGCTAATATTCATTATTGACTTTCTGAAGAAAAGAAAAGTTAATTATTTGTAATTCTTGGTTTTAGACTCCTGTTCTAGCTGTATGTCAATTATTATTTGGTTACGTTATTGTGAGTTCCTGATTATTTGCGCGTCGTGATTTGTCTTGGCAGTAACAGGGCTGCTAGAAGCTTCCGTCAAGAGGCAATAGATTTGGAATTACTGATCAGATTGGTCTTTCTAACAAGGTACATGTCTGAAAGACTTATTCTTCTTCGTAATTGGTTTCTTAGGCTCTTTGGAGGAGAAAGAATTTACTTGCCCAATATGCTACTGACTTCAGTCAGTTTCGCCGGAATAATTAGTCACTACAAGATGAAACATCGTGGTGCAACTCATCCTTGCGACCAACTGGCTGCCCTCTATTTTTCTCAAACAAAAATGCAATGCTTCAGCATTTTAACGAAGTTCAATCCCCGTAAGTAAGAATTAATAGCAATTAATATTACTTTGGGTGTTTTTTTTTCTTGATATATTAGTTTTGAATTAATAGTTCTGATTCTTTATTTTGAGCCGTAGCGGCCACAGCGCTCGAAGAAGCATCCTCGCACTCGTCGTCCTACTCGCTGATTTCTTAGTTTTCATAGTTCTTCTGGGGTTTTCTTCCCCGTTTTTTCCCCAGACCTATTTTCCTGTTGAATGGGGGGTTTAGTTAGTTTGTTATGTTACCACGTAGTGTTAGTTTGTTATGATTTTCTTTAATTCAAACTGCACAAATAGTCCTCTATCCAGTCAATGAGAAATTAGTTGCACAAATATTACTGTTAGTTTGTTATGATTAGCATTTCTCTTTGACCGGATAGAGGACTAATATGCAGTTTGAATTAAAGAAAATCATAACAAACTAACAGTACGTGGTAGCAAAACAAACTAACTAAACCCCCATTCAACTGAAAATAGGTCTGGGGAAAGAACGGGGAAGAAAACCCCAAACGACCTATGAAAACTAAGAAATCAGCAAGCAGGACGACGAGGGCGAGGATGCTTCTTCGGGTGATTGTGGTCATTGCGGCTGAAACTAAAGAATTAGAACTATTAATTCAAAACTAATATATCAAAAATAAAAAACACCCAAAGTAACATTAATTTCTAGTAATTCTTGCTTACGGGGATTGAACTTCGTTAAAATGCTGAAGCATTACATTTTTGTTTGTGAAAAATAGAGGACAGCCAGTTTGGTTGCAAGGATAAGTTGCACCACAATGTTTCTTCTTGTAGTGACTAATTATTCCGGCGAAGCTGAAGTCAGTAATGCATATTGGGCAAGTAAATTCCTTCTCCTCCAAAGCCTAAGAAATCAATTATAAAGAAGGGTAGGTAAATGGATGGGAAGCAGTTATTAAAGTACACAACTGACAGAATCACATTGATAAAGACTCAAGAAGCATATAACCAAAGAATCTTGAAATTTACTCATAATATTTGAAGCAGCTTTCTGACCGTGATTGTTGATCTGTAGATTTTCCATTGCTGGACACACAAATTTGGATTAGAAATGGGGAGAGATTAGGGAATAGAGAGAGAGCGGGGAGGGATAAAGAGCTGAAATGTTAGAATGAATTATGTAAATGAATAGATCACCTGTTTATAAGATGCGGTGTTTACGTTGGGGGCCTTTCGGGCGGACCATTTCCTCCCTTTTTATATTATCATGCAAATGTTTTCTAATTTTTAATTATCTGTCCAAAAACCGGCTAGCTCATATCATTTTTACGATTCTATTTCGCGCCTCTGTTTAATTTGTACTCATTTTCACATACCTCATAATCAAAAGCTCATTTTGTCTCTCTAATCCTCATTTTATTAGGACATAGAACTCTCCAGTTAAACTTATGTCTTTTGGAGCTTACATACCAATCAGTAAGCAAGAATAAATTGAATAGTACCAATATCAACTTCACGAAGTTAATCTATATTAGTTTCCTAAAAATTCTTTTAGGTGATAGTTGGATGCAAAATTTATGTCATAATATCTTAAACAAGACTTCCTTGAACAAGCAAATATGCACCCAAATTGCTGCCGCTTCTTTTTGCCTAATTCGTGCTCCAAAATAAACTAATATAAAATAAATGAGGCAAATATCAATTAATAAGAGAATTATTGGAATAATAAAAAATAAGATGCAGAAGGACAGTTTATAAAGCAAATATTGAAGTTAGGTTTTGAATCATGACCAAGTGAGCTCTAGCAATGAAACAATATTCTACCTTTTCTGGCATTTATCAATTTTAGTTGGTTGGGCTAGAATTTTAGTTGTAGATGAACTCATAATGAACCTTTATTATTGGAATGCATTTTGAGAATGTCTTAAAGTTATAGGACTTCTCTTAACTAAAAGCAACATAATCAACCTTAGGATTTCAACTCTCTTCTTGGACGCTGACTATTGAAAAACCATCAAAACTACATGCATGTCGTAGACGCCAAAGAATAAAATAAGCTTTGATAAGACTGTGCCCTAGCTTATCAGAGAGCATAAATTGGGCAGATATACTTAAGACTCATACGATTTTTTCAACCGAATCAATAAATCCATAAAGATACATACAAATTAAACCCATGAATTGAATTGGAAGAAATTTGTAAATTTGAGAAATGCAAAAGCTAGGGTTGTTAGAGGAGAACTGCGAAAGAAACGACATAAGAGCCAATACGTACCGGTCTTGTGATTCTCCGCTAAATATTCTCTACGGCGCTGATGAGAGCAGCCACTGTTAGTCATTTCAATCCCTCTGAAGTACATGAAAAATTATACTACATAACATAAAGAAAAAAAAAAAATGCTCCGCAGCGTGAGCGGAAGCATAAATTAGAATACCTACCCGTAATAGCTACGAAGAGACATAGATTCATAGAACAACAAACTAATGAGAATATATTAATTTACTGGAGGGGACATTGCCGGCTATTTGCGGGAGTTCTGGGAGTTTTTGATTTGGGGAAATAGCTAGTCTTTGCAAGTATTTGATGTGGGAAAAACTTAACCCGTAAGAAGAATGCTTCTTTTTCCTTTTTTGTTAAGTATATTCAGGACAACAAAAAAAGAAGCACTTGAATTTTCTGAAAATTTAACTTTGCGTAAAAAATTTAACGAAAGATTAGCGGGAAATATATCCCACGCCAAATTAAAAAAAAAATTCACAACGAGGTAAATACTAATTTCTTGCTAATTGTCGCTAATAAAAATCTCCTACTAATTTCATGATATTTTTTTGTCATAATTAACTAATCTCAGTCATTATTTATACCTAGATTATAATCTCACATTATATTTTTGGCAGAATTTATTTGCAAAATAAACAATTCCTTAAATAAGGAACGTAGAATTGTTCCTCGATTGGATTTGAATCTTCAATTTTGTGGACATTTATGCATTTTTTTTTAGGTCAAATTTACTAGGCAGTGTGCCTAGTGTTAATTTTCATATATATAATCATAGTTACAAAGATGGAGGGTGGTATAGACCTTACCTCCCAAAATGAAAGATGTGCATTCTCTATCATCGAGACTTGACAATCAAGTATATGTGTGCATTCTCTATCATCGAGACTTGACAATCAAGTATATGTAGGTAATTGCGGTGAGTTAGACCTATGATGATGTAATGATTGTCTATCTTATAACATTGAAAAACAATTATATATATACAAAAACATTATGAAATGAATCTAGGTCAATCTATACAGAAAGTAAATATGTTCCTAAATCTACTAAGGAGTAGTTTGAAAAGTATCTTGTCTATACGATGAGGTCTATTTTTAGCAAAAGGAGGATCTTCCATATGATGTATCATAAAAAAAGAAGGTAATAATCATCAACTTTGCTTTGACAACGGAAGCATAATTGAGGATTGTTAAGGAGATAGGTTGGAATGCAAAGGGATAGGTTGTTTAAGGAGATGGCCATAAGGTGTTTGCTCAGTTGCTCGAATGAGTTATTCCACTATGTGCTTGTTCCTATACTGTAATACTGAATCTATATGACTGAAAGCAGCACATTTACACTACTACATAAGGAATAATAGTGAAGTTTGAGGACAAATTAAAATCGTTGGTTGTCAAAGGCATTAGCTTAGACGAATTGGGCAGAATTATGCAAGGACAAAATTGATTGCTGCCATCTTTCATGGAGTTAGATGATGTTAAAAAAAAAGTTGGGGCAGATTGGTTGAGTTAAATTTTAGTGGTGAATTCTCCTTATTGTTGTTCTAAAAATGAAAGTTTTGGTGCATATTCAAGTCACAACACAATGAGGATCATGACGTTAAAGTAATGATTCAAACCATCACCAGAGTATAGATTTAAAAATATGTAACTGTACCTTGTAATTAAACTTTTTTCATATATCATATTTTCATTTTGGCGAACTTATACATTTTGGTTATGCTTTGTATTGACACAGGTGATTGTTTGAGTGAGTTTTTTTTAATTGATGTAATGACTCACTTTATTTCCCCGAGCTATTTCATTATTTATATTGTGTGAAATTAAGTTGAGAAAATGTACTCGAAGAAAATTGGAAAGAAATGAGACACATGGTCTCGTTTGCGAAAGTCTAAGTCACAAAAGTCAACCCGAAATTGACTTTTGAGTTAGAAGGCTCGGATTTGAATTCCGACGACTCGACTAGCTTCGGGATAGTATATATGACTTAGACGAGTGACCGGAATAAATTTAATAGACCTCGAACAGCGTGAGAATTGAATCGAGGAAGTTCGGAATACCGGTTGAAAGGTCGAATTTTGATCCGAAAGTCGGAATGAAATTCCGAAAGTTGCTGTAGGTTCCTTATGTAATTTTGGACTTGCGTGCAAATTTTCAGACCATTCGGACTTCGTTTGGTCGAGTTCGGATCGAAGGATCGAATTGAGGATCCTTAGAGTTCATCGAATTGCTTTCAAAGCAAATTTAATAAATCGATGCTCATTTTAGTATTCCAATGATTGGAACAAGTTTGAATGAGGTTATAGAACATGTGTGCATATTCGGATGAAGTCCCGAGGGTCTCGGGTGAATTTCGGATCATTAACGGGACTTAGTTTGTCGCTTCATGAAGCGACAAACGTCGCGCTTCTGGTGTAATTGAAATTAGAATTAGTAAATGAACTCCGAATTCAGT
>MCJB01052646.1:0-47139 GCA_002018475.1 Nicotiana obtusifolia | reverse complement strand
TATGCCATGCAATGCGATGCATTTTTGGTGTTTTGATTAATTGCTTACTTCGCGGATTGATGTGGAATGAAATTTGAGTTACTGTTTTGTCGTGAATTGTTTAATGAATTGACGTTTCTTATCTTCAGTTCTTATTTACTTTTATTACTCACTGAGTTGGAAGTACTCACATTACTCCCTGCACCTTGTGTGCAGATTCAGGCGTTAGCGGTCCCACTCAGAGGTACTGAATACTACTACTGGACCGAAGCTTCAGAGATTACGAGGTAGCTGCTTGCGTCCGCAGCTCCGTAACTCTTCTTTCCTTTTGTTGTTTTTGCTTCCCTCAAATAATTGTACTTAAAATATGGTAATAGTTATATTATCATTAGGCCTTCTCTAGTGGCTCATGACTTTGTGACACCCCGATCTGAGGGCTGTAGTCGGGATGGTTGCTACATGATGTTTTCCGCAATTGACTAATATTAAACCGTATTTATATTATCTTTGTGTTGTTTAAAATGTTTAGCGGTGTTGGATTCGTTCGGCTGGCCTTGTCTTCACGAAAGGCGCCATCACAACCAGGTTGGGATTTTGGGTCGTGACACTTGTGGAGCGGGCCGAATGCCTCGGCAGTATAATAGATTCATCTATTGTTCGTGCAGCTCGACCTTCGGCAATGAACATATTATTCTGGATCGGGCCGTACGACCTAGGCATAATCGTGCGTTATATTGTTAGCTGTCCGAATATTTACGAGATTATCCTTTCACTGATGCCTGGCATTTTAAATGGTTTTCGTTATTCATTTGATATTGGCACTTGATATTTTCCAAGCTTTTGAGAAAGAATACAGGATTGAGAAATTTATATCGTCAAAAGAAATTTTGAAAGATTATGTTGGTTATCATTTTATCCCACTATTACAGTTGTGCTTCATATATGTTTAGTATTTAGCATACTGCTTTATTGGACCTCTACTAAGTGTCGATGTCGGCCCCTCGTTACTACTTCTTCGAGGTTAGGCTAGATAGTTAGAGGGTACGCGTTGATTTACGTACTCATGCTACACTTCTGCACTAAATGTGCAGGATCTGACAGGTTCATTTGGTGGACATCTGGGTGCGCAGCGCAGGCGCAGCTACTAAGGAGACTTATGGTGAGCTGCATTCCATGCTACATATCACAGCCTACAGAGTCTCTGTCGTACTATTTATTTTATCTTATCTAATTTACATTGCAGACAGATGTTGTATAATTGTTGCACTCCTTAGTAAATGCTCATGCACTTGTGACACCGGGTTTGAGGATATTCTAGTTGATGCTTATGGACTTGCATAATATTATCACCTTTTATTTTATGCAATACTAATTATGTATGTACTTGTGAATTTTAAAGGTGTAAATTTCCAAATTCAACATATTAGCTCGTTTTAAATTGAAAAAAATTAATTGTAAATCCAACATTTAAAATATTGTCCGGCAATTAACATTATAACCAACATGGAATGTACAAATGTGATAATATATTTGTTGTTTATATTCAAATTTAGTCTAAAATGTTAACTCTAATGGGGAAAAACATTTAGTAAAATTTTTGAAGAAGCAAATTCTCTCGCTGCATATTCTTATAGTATTTAGTAAAGTCATTGTATAACTATAAGGAGATAGAGTCCTCTTTTAATTAGTTTGAAGGTTAGACATCTAGAGAAAACTTTTTAAAAAGCAATATTTGCGCTACATTCCTAATGTGTACTATAAAGTTTTCATAAATTGATATAATAATGGGACACCAATTAAATATTCCAAGTGACGACTCTGATAAAATTAAACAAATAATCTCATTTCGAATAATGTCACTTTAATTGGAAAAACTCCTTTATGTATTTGATGTACATGTTTTTCTAAATACAATGCATATTCTTTATATATAATTTGTATATGAGATGTATATTCAGATTTTTATGTAATACAATTAGCATGTGCAGTATAATTAATATATAGTTTTATATATAATAATTATTTTATGTATATATGATTTATATATGAGGTGTATAATGTAGACATTTGTTAGGTGTGGAGCCTGATTGATATTTAAACTACTTACGCGGTTCAACCTAACAATTCTCCCACTTGGAGACTGATTCAGTCCCAAAAAAAATATATACAAAAAATTTGTCCCAACATTATCAATAACTTCACCACACCGCATCATCTGTACAAACAAACTACAGAAGACCAACTGAGGTTTTACATAACCTTAGTTTCACAACATCAACACATTTTGTCAACATGTCTGCTGGATTCTTTGCCCCCTCTATCTTTTCTAAACAAATATCACCATCC
This sequence comes from Nicotiana obtusifolia, assembly GCA_002018475.1. Taxonomy (NCBI): domain Eukaryota; kingdom Viridiplantae; phylum Streptophyta; class Magnoliopsida; order Solanales; family Solanaceae; genus Nicotiana; species Nicotiana obtusifolia. The sequence continues at coordinate 44,814 of MCJB01052646.1, read as the reverse complement.
TCCACTGCCATGCGAGTGAAATGGTACCGTCTTCTGATATGCTTTGTCTTCGAATGATAGACTGGGTTCTTTACCAACTGTATGACACTCTGGCTATCTGAGTAAAGAATCTTCTCGCTTTGCTTCATGCCCAACTCTTCCAAATGATCTACCAGCCATATCATCTCCTTTCCTGCTTCAGCTATTGCCACGTACTCAGCCTCCGTTGATGAAAGAGCAACACACTTCTGAAGCCTTGACATCCAACTCACTGCTGTACCACCTATGGTGTAAATATATCCGGATGTGCTCTTGCTCGAGTCAACATCACCACCAAGATCAGCATCCACAGAACCCTGCAGATTCACTTTGCCTTTGACAAAGCAAAGTGAAGTACTGGATGTACCTCTCAAATATCTCAGAAGCCACTTAACAGCTTCCCAATGCTCTTTCCCCGGATTCGCCATGTACCTGCTAACAACTCCCACTGCATGTGCTATATCAGGTCTAGTGCAGACCATAGCATACATCAAATTCCCAACTCCTGAAGCATATGGGATAATTTCCATCTACTCACGCTCTTCAGCTGTTTTGGGTGACTGCTCCTTTGACAATTTTATGTGATTTGCCAAAGGAGTAGTCCTGGGTTTAGCATCACTCATTCGGAATCTGGTCAGCACCTTCTCAATGTACTACTCCTGGGATAGATTTAATGTGCCAGCAGATCTATCCCGAGAAATCCTCATCCCCAGAATTTGCTTCGCTGCACCTAAATCTGTCATTTCAAATGTTGAAGACAGACTTGCCTTCAAATTGTTTATCTCCCTTATATTGGATCTTGCAATCAAAATAACATCCACATACAACAGTAGAAATACATAAGAATCAGTGTATTTCTTGAAGTAACAACACAGATCCTTTTTAGCCCTGCAAAAACCACTCTTGATCATGAAGGAGTCAAACTTCTTGTACCATTGCCTCGGTGCTTGCTTCAACCCATACAAGCTCCTGTTGAGCTTGCACACCATGCTTTCCTTGCCAGGAACTATAAATCCTTCAGGTTGTTGCATATAGATTTTCTTGTCGAGATCTCCATGTAAAAATGCTGTTTCTACATCCATTTGCTCAAGATGCAAATTCTCTGATGCAACAATACTTAACAAAATTCGGATAGTAGTTAATTTCACAATGGGAGAAAATATTTCAGCATAGTCAATATCTTTCCTTTGTGAATATCCTTTAACCACTACCCGAGCCTTGAACCTTCTTTTACCATCTGGTTCTGCCTTGATTCTGAACACCCACTTGTTCAACAAAGCTTTCTTTCCCGCAGGTAACTCAGTCAACACCCAAGTGTTGTTCTTCTCAAGAGAGCTCAACTCATCATACATGGCTTGCTCCCACTTGATTGAATCATCCACCTGTAGGGCCTCCTCGAAAGACTCTGGTTCCCCTTCATCAGTCAGCAACAGATATTGTAATGAAGGTGAATACCCATCTGGTGCTTTGATGGTCCTTGATGATCTCCTCAACACCTGCTCAGGTGTGACTTGCTCCACCATAGGTTCTTCTGCAACAGTGTCTGGAATTGGTTGAGTTTCTTCCGTAACATCTATAGGTGTACTGTTCTACAACTCAATCTCAACTCCCACTTGCTTAGTAGTCTCTGAACCCTTGTGCTCAGTGTCCTTGTGTAGGACAGACTCATCAAATGTCACATCACAATGTCTCAGGATCTTTTTGTTCTTGTCATCCCAAAACCTGTAACCAAACAAGTCATAACCGTAGCCTATGAAGTAACACTTCACAGCCTTAGCATCAAGTTTATCTCTTTTTTCTGGATCAACATGAACATAAGCCGTGCAACCAAAATTTCTCAAATGTGAGTACTTGAGCTTCTTTTCTGTCCACACTTCCTCTGGGATCTTGAACCCCAAGGGAACTGATGGTCCCTTGTTGATCAAGTATGCAGCTGTGCTCACAGCATCTGCCCAAAACATTTTAGGCAACCCACAGTGTATCCTCATGCTCCTTGCACGTTCATCTAATATTCTGTTCATCCTCTCAGCAACCCCATTCTGCCTAGCCTTACCGGGAACTCTTCTCATCAATCTGATCCCCTCAGCTGCACAGAATGCTTTGAACTCTGACTTGTCGTACTCTCTTCCATTGTCAGACCTCAGGCATTTGATCTTTAAACCAGTCTGATTCTCAACTTCAGCTTTCCACCTCTTGAAAGTCACAAACACATCTGACTTATGCTTCAAGAAATAGACCCATACCTTCCTGCTGATATATCATCAATGAAGGTGACATAGAACCTGGATCCTCCAAGTGATGAAACTGGAGATGGTCCCCAAACATCTGTGTGTACTATTTCCAGCCTTGATTTCTTCTGCTCTCTGGCTGTCTTTGTGAAGCTAACGCGTTTGATGTTTTCCCAAATTTTAGGCTGTACTACTTTTTCTCATTTATACTTTGTAATTGTAAATACCCAATATTATTAATATATACCCTACCGCCGTGGAAGTCGCCCACGGGTGTTACCACGAAATTTCCTCTCTATACGAAATTTCCTCTCTATCTCTTTTCTGCAGAATTCTTTCTTCTTCTTCTTTGCAAAATCAGTGTTGTGCAAATCGATCCTAACAATATTTATATTATACACCTGGCAAATGTGCTGTATAATTAATATAGAATTATATGTAGAATTATGTATACATAATTTGTTAGGTATTTATAGTATATAAATGGATGCATATGCATTATATAATCAACGTATAATTATATATACAATAATTATTTTCTGTATATAATTTTTAGTTTTAATCTGTCTAAAATTGCCTGATTATGTATTTGGTGTATGTGAATTTTTTGTTTAGTTCGTATAATTTATACTTTTATAATACAATTTTAAATAATGTGAGCACATCTTTTGAAATTTGGAAACAAACAATGTGTAGTTTTATATAATACTTATTAGTCTTCCTACATAATTAAGTAGTCTCACACTCACAAATTGTTTGTCTGCTACTAGTTGTAGTTTCTTGTGCACACTGAATCATTGAATAATGTAACATAAGATATGATAATTTAAAATTCATAGTGGCAATATTATATTTGGCATTAATTCAGAGTTGTTAGGAGGCCTCATTCATTAATTAGTGTGTAACAATTTGAACACACCAAATTATTTCATGCACGAACATATATATATATATATATATATATACTTATCGATGACTGGCAGTAGCAATTTGCTCCTTACCTTTGGTAGTATCCTTACTAACTATTTTCTGAACTTCTGCTATCAATTTTTCCAGTCTGTCACTGATAGAAGCAACTTGTTCATTTTAGAACGTTTATTACTTTTGAAACATGTTTGGTAATATTTGGCATAAGATATTCATGCATCGCACAAATATATGAGTTGTAACCCCCCAAAAAAAACTCAGGCTAATAGTCTTCCTACATAATTAAGTAGTTTCATTAGCAGCTAAATGATTGAATAATGTAACATAAGATATGATTATGTACACATCCAGCTAGCTGGCCTTCATAATTAAAAATTCATAGTGGCAATATTATATTTGTCAATAATTCAGAGTTGTTAGTAGGCCTCATTCATTAATTAGTAATTAGTTTGTAATAAGAATCATTCTTCTCTTTTCTTTCTCACTAATCATTCACTAAACTTCCATCGCCACAGATTAAAAGCTCTCTGCTCCAGTGTAAGAGAACTGCAGGTCAGTGTTTTTTCTTACTTAAGGTTCATTCTTCTCAGATTAGAAGTTGATCTTACACCTTTTTCAAACTAGTGGCAGCTTTTAAACTTCAATAACTTCTTCTTCTTTTTTTTTTCTATTTTTCTTTCAAAATTAAATTAAGAGATTACTCGTAGTAGTACAGTATTTTGTTTCTGTTACTGACATGTTAGGTTCGATTTTCACAACACTCTGATTTTGCAAAGAAGAAAGAAGAAAATTCTGCAGAAAAGGAAGGAGAAAGAGGAGAGAAGAGATAGTAATTTCGTTTAGAGAGAGAAAGAGGAAATTTCGTGGTAACTCCCATGGGCAACTTCCACGGGCGATGGGGTGTATTTATTAATAATATGGGTATTTACAATTACAGAGTATAAATGAAGAATAAGTAGTTTACATATTAATCAGGCTCCATTCCTAACATGACACTAACTGGAACATGCGTCTTCAAGAATCATTCTTCTCATTTCCTTCTCACTAATCATTCACTAAACTTCCATCACCACAGATTAAAAGCTGTCTGCTCCAGAAAGGCGGAAGGTTCATTGCTTAACAACTGTAGGTCAGTGTTTTTGCTTACTTAAGGTTCATTCTTCTCAGATTAGAGGTTCATCTTACCCCTTTTTCAAACAAGTGGCAGCTTTTAAACTTCAATTACTTCTTTTTTCTATTTTTTCTCAGATTACTCGTAGTCGTACAGTGTTTTGTTTCTGTTACTGATGCAATGCTAATAATGAATAACGAATGAAATAAAGAATAATTACTTCATAGATCTAATTCGCACATAAGGGGAAAATATGCATTAGGTTTCCGCGAGCTGGATTGATGATTAAAAGAAAAGACTCCTTGAGTTGTTCTTTGTAATTACAGGCAATTTACAAAGACTAACTTATTACTGAATGTGTTTTCAAATGTTTCCTTCAAAATCAAAATAATATCCTAAAAGTATTCTATTGTCTCAGAAAATCATCTCCACCAATTAAAACTTTTCATCATTTTCTTCAGATAAGACCTACAAAAGCATATTGATAGAAAACAAAGAGACTATAATGCATGAACAAAAATTTCTTGTTTTAAGACGCAAAATTTCTAACTTCATCTAGGCCATTCCAAAACATCTTATTGAGTAAAACACTTTTTATCCAAGGAAAAAGCATTTAAATCAATCAAATATATCATGTTGCTATATGTTTACAATAAGAGCTGCCATCCTACCTGTTATTTTTCAAAGAGCTTCTTATCCTGTACAGAAAGAGAATAGGATGGAGGATGTCAACATTGATGAGAGTGCTTTATCTCCTAGACCAACTACTCAAGTAACTGAAGAGGAACCTGTGGGGCTTGAGGATGATGCTGACAAGATAATTAAGCTACTGACCGGAGGAATAGAGGAACGGGATGTTGTCTCTATTTTTGGCATGCCTGGTCTCGGAAAGACCACTTTGGCCAAAAAGATATTCGAAGATCCTTCTATTGATTCTCACTTTGATATTCGAGCATGGGTTACCATTTCTCAATCATATGATGTGAGTGAGCTGTTGAGGAATATCTATAAGCAAGTGACAGGTGTTAAGTACAATGGAAAGGAGAGTGACATAGCCGATATGTTGCGCAAGTGTTTAATGGGCATAAGATATCTCATTGTCTTGGATGATGTATGGGAAGTCAAGGCATGGGATGACTTAAGATTATGTTTTCCAATCGGTATTAAACGAATTCGAAGCAGAATCATGTTAACAACTCGACTTGAACATGTGGCTATGGGAGTCAAGCACTGTACCGATCCTTATTCCCCTCGATTCCTAACCACGGAAGCGAGCTGGAAATTGTTGGAGAAAAAAGCATTTCAAAAGGAGACTTGCCCTCCTGAATTCCAGGATGTTGGGGTACAAATTGCGGAATATTGTAAAGGACTGCCTCTTACAGTTGTTTTGATTGGTGGAATTCTGGCAAAGAAAGAAAGGAATGTCTCAGAGTGGTGTGAAGTTGCAAACAATTTAAAGTCTCATCTTGGAGCAGTTGAAAGTGAGAGCAACTTGGCAATACAATTAAGTTACTGCTATTTACCAGATCATTTGAGACATTGCCTTCTAACTATGGGAGTATTTAGGGAGGATGAAAAAATTGAAGCATCTAAATTGATGTTACTCTGGATGGCCGACGGCCTCGTTCAATGTAGTGATGAGAGAGGATTGGAGGAGGTAGCTGAAGGTTACTTGATCGATATAATTTCTAGTAGCCTACTAATGGTTTCAAAGACGACATTTGATGGCAAGGTGAAGTACTTGCAAATTCATGATCTAGTGCGTGACTTTGTCTTAAACAAAGCTAAAGAAGAGAAGTTCATGCAAGTTATAGGGACACATAACCAATATCAACCTTCATATGATGATGAACATCGAGTGTGCATTCACCTCGACAATAAGCTTCGTCATGATTTGGAGAGATTCAACAACAAAGTGGATAGATTCCTCACAAGCGGCTCCAAAAAAGGAACATCTTTTGGACAAGATCTTAAATCGTTCTTTGTTACTAATAACGTGCATGATTTTCTTGTTTATAAAGATTTTTGGGGTAGGGAGGCTAATTTTTACCGTATTGTTTCTCAACAGTATTCATCTCGCTTCTATCATTTCTCGTCGGTTGGAGACTTAAGACTTCTTAGAGTGTTGGATTTCAAGAACTGCATTCCAAGGGATTATACGAATATAGTTGATATACTACAATCACTAGTTGACCTGAGATACCTGGGAATGTGTTTCGAAAAGTTTTTTTTCGAGTGGGTATCACACATGTGCGACCTAGAAACTTTACTGGTGTATACTGAGAGAGTAGTAGAAGGGACACCTCATATTTGGAAGATGGCGAAACTAAAGCATGTAGACCTAACAACAGTCTTACCTCGTGAGATATTTGCAGTTTTTGAAGAAGGTCCGTCTAAATGTGAGAATTTAAGGGCATTTAAAGGCATTTGTTTATTTCGTGAGGATATAGAGTTAATTGAGAAGTTTCCCAATCTTCAAAAGCTTCACCTCGAAATAACTGATTATAATATTGATGAAGCTAACTCTCTCGTTCTGAAATTAGATGTTCTTACACAGCTTCAATCCCTCATGCTTGGTTCAATGTGCGTTATCAGCAAGTATTATTTACCTTCAAGTCTCAAAGAGCTGATCCTCCGCGGAGTTAATATACCAGCAAGTGCAACTTCCACAATCGCTGTGTTACCAAACCTTCAAAGACTGGTATTTCAAGAGTGTAGATTCGAGCAAGAGAAGTGGGACGTGAGAGATATGGAGTTCCCGGTACTCAAAATCTTAAAATTTCGAGCCATTGATCTTAGGGGATGGCATGTCTCAGAATTATCATCATCATTTCCCATGCTTGAGAGTTTAGTGCTAAGATCTGTTGAATTGCTTGAGAAGATTCCCAACAGTTTTGTGGATATTGGAACGCTTACATCAATCAAGGTGATCGATTGTGATGATAATCTCAAGGCTTCAGCTTTGGCTATTAAGGAAGAAGTAGAAGGAATTACAGGATGCTACAACCTCAAGGTCTATATTTTTCCACATTACTCTCGGTATGTCTTTCTTTTCGCCCTTAATTCATTATGTTATAACTGCAGAATAGGTTTATATCTTATTTATGTTACATTAATCCGTACACATTGTTGTTGTTGTTATAAAAAGGGAACAAAAAGAAAAAGAAGAGGAATGTGAAGAGGAAGAAGTAGAAGAAGTAGAAGAAGAAGCAGCAGCAGCAGCAGCAGCAGAAGAAGAATAAGAGAAGGGAGAAGAAGAAGCAGCAGCAGCAGCTTAGCCGATTTGAAATTGCTGATAAGCATCAAAAGCACTTTAAGTGTTAAATAAACTAATTTTAAGTTACGCTCTTTGTCGCATGTACACCAAATCAATGAATATAAATATTTTTAAAAATTTACGTAATAATATTAAAATGTGTTTACGTTAAAAAATAAAGATTTAAAATATATACTTTCTGGAAATGATGAACCCGACTTGAAAAGTCAAAATTTAATGTCACAAGCCTGTACAATTCTAAAAGATCAATATCTTTAATACGAAGAATACCACAAATATCATGTGCATGTGAATTTATATTAAGCATCTAAACCTAAAAAAAATTACTATATTTTCTTTTTATAAATATGGCATATTACATAGTTCAGAAGAGAAAAAAATTGATATAGAAATTCAGCTGATTTAAAGCCTTAAATATTAAGAAATAATTAAAATCCTAAATATTAAAAAAATAATTAAATGACGATTTTGTCCAGTGTTAAATCAATTTATAAAGGATAAAAAAGGCGAACGACATTTCGCTAAGGACATTCATGCTTTTAATTTAATATAGATATAATAGTCTCTATGTCATGTGCCTCCGCACCTATAGCCTATACTACTGTTGAGGAATATCTATAAGAAGGTGACAGGCGTTAAGTACAATGGACATAAGGAGAGCGAGATAGCCGATATGTTACGCAAGTGTTTAATGGGCAAAAGATATCTCATTGTCTTGGATGATGTATGGGAAGTCGATCGAGGCATGGGATGTGTTAAGATTATGTTTTCCAATCGGTAAACGAGGAAGCAGAATCATGTTAACAACTCGACTTGAACATGTGGCAATGGGAGTCGAGCACTGTTGAGACTAATAAGTCTTATTTATTTATGCAAAAAGTTTTGATTTTGTGATTACCATTGACGGTGGATAGAGATTGCAAATCATAATGTAAATTTCTCTTGACCATTTTTTACTTAGCATCGATAAATTCAGTTGCTTACTATTGATTATTATTAAAAGAAAGAATTTTGCACAATCAAAGTTTAGTGTCTTTCGTGTGTGAGTGCCTATAACTATATATATATATATATATATATATATATATANGCTTTGGAGATTAAGGAAGAAGTAGAAGCAACTTCAGGATGTGACAATCTCAAGGTCTATATTTTTCCACATTACTCTCGGTATGTCTTTCTTTTTAATTTTCAACTTTTTCTATCATTATGTTATTGTTGTTATAACAGCAGAATATGTTTATATCTCTATGTTATGTTACATTAATCCAAATACATCGTTATTGTTGTTATAAAAAGGGAACAAAAAGAAAAAGAAGAGGAATATGAAGAGGAAGAGAAAGAAGTAGAAGAAGAAGCAGCATCAGAAGTAGAAGCAAAAGAAAAAGACAAAGGAGAAGAAGCAGCAGCAGCAGCAGCAGGAGCAGCGGCAGAAGTAGAAGCAGCAAAAAAAGAGAAAGGAGAAGAAGCAGCAACAACAAAAGAAGCAGCAGCGGCAGAAGTAGAAGCAGAAGAAAAAGAGAAGGATGTTCGTCGTTGGTATATCAAATTCTTCAAACGATCGAATAAGTTGAGACTAAGAGGTCTTATTTATTTATGCAAAAAGTTTTGATTTTGTGATTACCATTGACGGTGGATAGAGATTGCAAATCATAATGTAAATTTCTCTCGACCATTTTTTACTAGCATCGATAAATTCAGTTGCTTACTATTGATTATTATTAAAAGAAAGAATTTTGCACAATCAAAGTTTAGTGTTATACTTAGTCAAATTTTATCCCTTTGAACATTCTTTCGTGTTTGAGTGCCTATAACTATATATATATGACATGATATATATAAAAGTGATGACATGATATATATATAAGTGATGACATGATTTTATATATATATAAAATGTGGATTATAAAAGAGATGACACGATATCTCTCTACATATAAGAAACTACTTCATCTTGTTTCTCGTGCCATTTAGGGTGTGTTTGGTATGAAACGAAAATATTTTCCTAGAAAATTTTTCTGAAGATTTTATCACTTATTTTGCCTAGTTTGCTAGCTTGGTGAGTGAAAATATTTCTAAGTGTTTAGTTAGAGAGTACAAAATATATTTAAGAAAATAATTTTTTAAACCAACCAAACATGGGAAAATTAGAAATATTTTCCTTCGTACCAAATACACCCTTACCTCTCTAATGTAATTTGCGACTGATGGTTTTAGCTTGGTAATATTAGCGAAGAATTAGCCGATTAGCGATGAAATTAGGCATTTAGCGACAAATCCTATTTAGCCCAGGAAATACTTAGTTTACATCAATAATAACCTAGTAAAATCCTACAAATAGGGTCTAGGGAGGATAGTGCATATGCAGACCTTACCCCAGGGGCGTAGGCACCTTGCTTGAGACAATGTCACGTGACACCGCTTCGTCAAATTTTTTTCGTCATCCGTATGTATAAATAATAAATAAAATAAAATATTGGGCATAAATATAAAAAATTACACCACTTGTCCTTACAGTAATTTATTATTTTGTTCACATTTTCAAATAGTGACACCGCTTACGAAAATTCATGCGTACATCACGACCGACCGTTTTGAGTTCTGGCCCGTTGTTCAGCGTATTGACGCCTTGGGTAACTTCACTTCATGTTTTATGACTTGTACGTATGGTCGGAATTGAGTATCAGGAAGTTTAGAGTTGATTCGGATACAAATTTTAAATTCAAAAGTGTTAAGTTGAAAGAGTTGGCTAAGCCTTGACTTTTGAGTAAATGATCTCGGAATCGGGATTTGAAGGTTCTAATAGGTTCGTATGATGATTTCGAACTTGGGCTTGTGTTCGGGTTGAGTATCAGATGATCCGGGAGCATTTCAGAGCTTATTATGGAAATTTAGCATTTCAGTGCTTATTATGGATAGGTTCGTATTGTGATTTATGATTTGTGTGTAAAGTTAGGTGTCATTCCGGAATATTTAAACAAACCAAATTATTTCATGCACGAGCATATATACTTGTGGATGACATTTTGTAACGACCCGACTTGTCGTTTTAAGAATTTATGTCTCATTCAACGGCTTAACATCTCGAGCAGCTTTGTAATGCGTATTATGACTTGTGTATTTCGTTGAGTTTGGTTTTCGGACGATTCGGGATCAAATTGAAATAACAATTCTTATTTTAGAAGCTAAAATAAAAAGAGTTGATCGAAGTTTAACTTTTAGGCACATGACTCTGGAATGGAAATTTGCTGATGTCAATAGCTTCGTATGGCGATTTCGGACTTTGGCGTATGTCCGGATTTGGATTTGGAAGTCTGTAGGACAATTTGACACATTCTGGCGAAAGTTGAAAAATGGCAGATTTTTAGAAAGTTTGACCGAGGAGTTGACTTTTTGATATCGGGGTCGGAATCAATTCTGAAAATTTTCATAGGCCCGTTATGTCACGGCATCGAATATAAAAGTTGGAATTTGTTAGTTTCATTAGGCTTGAATTGGGGTATTATTCGTGTGTTTAGCGTTGTTTGATGTGATTTGAGGACTCGACTAAGTCCATAATATGTTTTAGCACTTGTTGGTATATTCGACGGGGTCCCGAGTGTCTCGAGTGTCTCGAGTGAGTTTCAGAGTGGCTTCGGACCATTTCTAGGCTATTTTTAACTGCTGTTTTTTTGGATACAGCAGTGTGCATCGCAGAAATTTCTGCTGCACATGGCTTACTTTGGAAGCTTATATCTCATAATCTGTAAGGAATTTGGAAATGATCCTATAGTGAAAGTTGTAACCTTTGAATCTAGTTTCCAAAAATGTAAATAATTCATTATTTGGACATTTGTACAGAAAGTTATGATCGATTAACTGAAGCCTGGTACTGCAGTTGTTTTGCCTGGCAGTGTGCATCCCAAAAATTTCTACTGCACAGGGCTTATTTTGGGAGCTTATATCTCGCCATCTATAAGGAGTTGGAAGATAAGAAAAACATGAACATTGTAGTCCTTGATCTGGGAAAGACCACTTTGGCCAAAAAGATATTCGAAGATCCTTCTATTGATTCTCACTTTGATGTTCGAGCATGGGTTACCATTTCTCAATCATATTATGTAAGTGAGCTGTTGAGGAATATCTATAAGCAAGTGATACGCGTTAAGTGCAATAGAGATAAGGACAGCGACATAGCCGATATGTTGCACAAGTGTTTAATGGGCAAAAGATATATCATTGTCTTGGATGATATATGGGAAGTTGAGGCATGGGATGAGTTAAGATTATGTTTTCCAATCGGTAAATAAGGAAGCAGAATCATGTTAACAACTCGACTTGAACATGTGGCAATGGGAGTCAAGCACTGTACCAACCCTTATTCCCCTCGATTCTTAACCACGGAAGCGAGCTGGAAATTGTTGGAGAAAAAAGCATTTCAAAAGGAAACTTGCCCTCCTGAACTCCAGGATGTTGCGGTACAAATTACGGAATATTGTAAAGGACTGCCTCTTACAGTTGTTTTGATTGGTGGAATTCTGGCAAAGAGAGAAAGGAATGTCTCAGAGTGGCGTGAAGTTGCAAACAATTTAAAGTCTCATCTTGGAGCAGTTGAAAGTGAGAGCAACTTGGCAATACAATTAAGCTACTGCTATTTACCATATCATTTGAGACATTGCCTTCTAACTATAGGAGTATTTAGGGAGAGACTGCCTGTTTTGGCAGTTACACCACCTACTAGCTTACCAAATTCCTAATGCCATAAACAACAACAACTACATAAACAACAACAATAAACAACAACAACAACAACAATAAAGAACAACAGCAACAACAACATTAAAAGTAACAAACTAAAAAGTTCAATAGAACTTATACATTAAGCTAACCAAAATAAGTTAACTGTTATTACAAGTCAAGGATTATTTTATACATCATTATCGTCATCGTCTCATGAAGTTTCATCCCGAAGACAATATGGAGAAGGGTGTAGTTGTCTGGGACGGGAGGAATGATAACGAGGAGGACGAGAGGAACTAGCACGGGGAAGGTGAGCCTCTGGCGATGACTCACGAGACCGGGGAATCAGAAAACTACCAGAAGCCAAGAGAGATTTTAGCTGCTCTTGTATGCCAATGTACTCACCATCTCTAATCCTTTCTCTTTTCTTGGCGGCTTCTAGCTCGGCTATGAGCTTTGCCACAGTCTCCCCCACGGAGGAGAGGCTCTCCCCATCAACTTGCTAGGCTTGTGCGGAAGTCCCTATTCCTTGCATTCCACACTTATAACGGTGGAATTTCTTAGTAGGAAGCCCGTATACCTTCTCCCATTTTGGACCGCCAGCAGCCTGCGTCCATAGTCTTTCAGTATCCTCGTCCGAAAGTTGGATTGGGTCGCCCCACTCATGTAATGACTCACTTTATTTCCCCGAGCTATTTCATTACTTATGTTGTGTGAAATTAAGTCGAGTTAAATGTACACGAAGTGATTGAAAGAATATGAGACAAATGGTCTCATTTAAGAAGGTCTAAGTCGCTAAAGTCAACCATGGATTTGACTTTTGAGTTAGAAGGCTCGGATTTGAATTCCGACGACTCGACTAGCTTCGGGAGAGAATATATGACTTAGACGAGTGACCGGAATAAATTTAATAGACCTCGAACAGCGTGAGAATTGAATCGAGGAAGTTCGGAATACCGGTTGGTAGGTCGAATTTTGATCCGTAAGTCGGAATGAAATTTCGAAAGTTGCTGTAGGTTCCTTATGTAATTTTGGACTTGCGTGCAAATTTTCAGACCATTCGGACTTCGTTTGGTCGGGTTCGGATCAAAGGATCGAATTGAGGATCCTTGAAGTTCATAGGATTGCTTTCGATGCAAATCTAATAAATCGATGTTCATCTTAGTGTTCCAAAGATTGGAACAAGTTTGAACGAGGTTATAGAACATGTGTTCATGTTCGGATAAAGTCCCGGGGGTCTCGGGTGAATTTTGAATGGTCAACGGGACTAAATTCGCCGCTCTATAAAACATTTATCTCAGATTTTCTGGTGTAATTGATATTAAAATTAGCAAACGACCTCCAAATTCAATTTCGTTTGAAGAATTAGCTCCGTCTTGAAATTACGGAGCTGTAGCAAAAAGAATCGTCCAAATCGGACTCCGTATGAAAAAGTTAGAGTAATATAATCTTTGTAAAAGAAAGAAAGGAAAATGACATAAGGGGTCGCGAAATTGACTCCCTTCAGCATTTTGATCGACTTTTAACCCAAGTTAAATAGAACTTAGGGTTCATTTTACCCCTTTCAGATATACAAAACATAACCCACGACTGAGAACAACTACAAACACCAAAGAACCACTATAAATCAACTACAAACACACTTGCAAAGAGGAAGATAGATCTGGAAGAGACCTAAAAGCCTTCAACCTCTATTAAACACCCTCAAATACCCATAAATCAGCTGAAGAACACCAACCCAAAACTGCCTGAAAACTCTATTTTCGGCCATGGAAGTAAGCTGAAAAACTTCTCAAAAACCAGCTGAAAACTCAACCGAAAACCTGCTGCAAAATCAGCCCAAAAGCATGGCAAAATAGAACCAAAAACGCAACAAAGATCAGCCCCTTTTCCACCCAAAATCGATACTCCAAACCTAGCAAAAACAGCCATGTAAAGTACCCTTTTCATCCTCAAATCTCACTCCAAAAACAGCCCCATAAATGCAACAGAAAACGGACCAAAACAGTCCCAAAAATGACTCCAAAATTTCAGCAAAACCGAGCCAGAACACCAGCAAAAGATCAAACTATTTTCAACCACCAAAAGATCCAAAACAGCAACTCCAAAGCGCTGTCAGCTTGATCGGTAAAAGCCTCTCTTTCGACGCCAAAACAGAGGCTGCCGACGAATTAGAGCTCATCGCTTGAGGTTGCTGTTTGAGTCACTTGAGGTTCAAAGTCTTCCGGGCATTTAAGGTCTGTTCGTATTCTCGTTGACTGTTCGTTTGTTGTTCTTTAGTCGAACTTGTGAGGTTGCGGGCGAGTCCTCTGTTCGCTTGGTCGAGTTGTTCTTTTGAATTTCCACCTTTGTATTCAAGAAGTTTTTCATATATAAAAGATTCGACGCACGAGGAGGCCAATACAAAGGGCAAGAGCGTCACGGGCTAAGGATTTAGCCGATCTCGAGGTGAGTAATACTTGTAAATGATGTCCTGAGGGTTCGAAACCCCGGATTTCACCTCTTAGTACTGTAATGAGGTGAGGTACATGCTCGGTGATGAGCATGGGTTTGTTTATGTATGGGGATTGGGACTTGGTCCATCCCGATTAATGATTTCTACTGTGTTCTTGACTGGAACTAAATTGATATTATTGTGTTTGGGCTTCGTGCCGGTCATATGAACCCTTCAAGGGTGATTGTTGTTGTATGTTGTATTACGATGTTGGGTATATTGCTAGTTGTGTGGACCCTACAAGGGTGTTATTGGGCATACCGCCATTGTTGTTGCATGAAGCATTTCATCAACTTGGTTTTGAAACACATATGCTGTTTTCAAATATTTTAAATGGATCGTGTGGCACGCCGCCACAGGTCATGACTAGCCTTGACTAGCATGACTAGTATATATATATTGCGCCGGAACCACCCACCGAGCGCGGGTACCCAGGGGATCGTGTGGCACGTCCGCCACAGGTCATGACTAGCCTTGACTAGCATGACTAGCATTGCATTGCATTGCATGGCATAGCATCGCATTGCATTGCATGGCATAGCATCGCATTGCATTGCATAGCATTGCATTTTTGGTGTTGTGATTATTCTGCTTACTTCACGTATTGATGTGGAATGTAATTTGAATTACTGCTTCGTCGTGGATTGTTTAATGATTTGGATGTTTCCTATCTTCAGTTCTTATTTATTTTTATTACTCACTGAGTTGGAAGTACTCACTTTACTCCCTGCACCTTGTGTGCAGATTCAGGCGTTAGTGGTCCTGCTCAGAGGTACTGATTACTACTGCTGGACCGGAGCTTCAAAGATTACGATGTAGCTGCTTGCGTCCGCAGCCCCGTAACTCTTTTCTTTGTTGATTTTGTTTCTCTCAAACAAGTGTACTAAGATATTGTAATAGTTATATTATCATTAGGCCTTCAATAGTGGCTCATGACTTTGTGACACCCCGATCTGAGGGCTGTAGTCGGGATGGTACTCTATATATATATTCCGACTGATTTTGTTGTTTATGTATTCTTGTTTTAAATTACGTGGTTTAACTGTTTAAGAGCAGTTGAATTGGATTGGCTTGCCTTGTCCTCACGAGAGGCGCCATCACGACCGGGTTGGGATTTTGGGTCGTGACAACTCACTAGGTGACGGACTGCGTATGAATTCCTCCACTTCAGCTGTGAAGCGACCCTATAAGAAAATTTACATTGAATTAGTATTTCAAAAGTTATATAAAAATAAATCAAAATATTTAATGAAAATTAAAAACTTACATCTACAGTCGAGGCTCGGCCCTCGACGCATCTTTCTTCATCCGTCTTTTTCTTCTTCTTTACAATATGAGTCTCCTTGATTAACTCATCTTGCTTCATCGGTCATCCCAACTTCTTTTCCTGAATACTCATAAATTTTAGTTAAGAAACAAAGTAGATATAGTTTGAAAATTAAAATAAATTAAATAATTACGTACCATTTTTCTCTTTATTGTCCCTAGACTGATGGCACCTCCAGTGTGCAGGGATCCTCCCTTCTCAGATGCACGGGCTTTCTTTCTTGAGATTATTATATTCTATTTTCAGAACCTTGAGGCCATTGATATTAACTAGACATTGCAGAATTTCACCCTTTAAATTGTTTCTCCCCAAGGACAACACTTGCAACAATATCAAATTGCAGATAGATAAAGGAATTTCCCCAGTGAGATTGTTGCTTTCAAGAAAGAGATATTGCATGTTTCTTAAGTTGCCAAAGGAAGCAGGAATCGAACAAATGAGTTGATTATCATGCAATTTCATATAATTAAGCTTTTTCAAATTCCCTAATTCACTAGGAATAGGACTAGAAAGTTGGTTAGCATAAAGATACAAAAACACCAAGTTGTTCAAATTCCCTTATAAAGAAGGTGATAGGATCGATTCCCTCAAACACTAAAATCCGACGAAGAAGATGAAGAAATCTTGAGGTAGAGAGAGAGAGAGATAGAAGAAGAGAGTTCGTGGTAACACCCATTAGGGTAAACTTCACGACGGTGGGGTATATATTAATAATGAAGAGTATTTACAATTACAGAGAATAAAAGGAGAATAAACAGTACAACCTAAAAAATGGGTCGGGGAGGGGTTCTCCCGCCCCCTACACCCCTTGGTAACCTCAGCGCGGATGTTGATCCACGTGAACATTAATATATGACAGTACATCACATATTAATCAGGCTCCACACCCAACAGAAGGAATTGGGCCAGAAAGGTGATTCTCATAAAGAGACAAACTAGACAACCCCGTCAAATTCCTCAATGAAATAGGAATAGAACCATTAAGAAAGTTAGTATACAAAGATTGCACACTAATTAAGAGTCCTTAGGTAACCTATTTCTTCCGGAATGAAGCCAGAAAGTCGATTTTGTTGAAGATTCAAAGTTGACAAGCTACTCAAATTCCCCAATGAAACAGGAATTGAACAAGTAAGAAAGTTTGCATTCAATTTTATATCAGTAAGAGTCCTTAGCTGACCTATTTCATTGGGAATGGAGCCAGAAAGTTGATTATCATAAAGATACAATAGGGACAAGTTGTGCAAATTTCCCAATGAAGCAGGTATAGAACCATTAAGATGTTAGGATCGATTCACTCAAACACTCTGAACTGATGAAGAAGATGAAGAAATCTTGAAGAGAGAAAAGTTAAGGTAGAGAGAGAAAAAACGTGAGAGACTTATTTCGTGGTAACACTCTGTTAGGGTAAACTTCCATGGCGGCGGAATTTATATATGACAGTACATCACATATTAATCACGCTCCACACCTAACATAAGAGAGTTAGTGTGCAAATCTAGTTGAATAAGAGACGATAGATAACCTATTTCTTCAGGAATATAATGAAGCCAGAAGGATTATTTTCGTAAAGACACAAAACGGACAAGTGTTTCAAATTCCCCAATGAAGGAGGAATAGAACCATTTACAGTATTATTACCCAAATCTAACTCAGTAAGAAACCTTAGGTAACCTATTTCTTCAGGTATGGAATCATTTAAATGATTGTTACTGATGTGGAGGATCTGAAGCTTAGCAAGTGAGCCGATTTGTGGTGGGATTGTGCCTACGCATCGCAGTCCACCGAGTCTCCGTTGTATTGTTTGTTTTACTCTATCTTATAATATTTGGGGCTGATGTTGTATTATTTATTGTACTCCTTAGAAAATGCTCATTCACTTATGACACCGAGTTTGGCCAGTTCCTACTGATTGTTCGTTATTGTAGTTCCTGTAGTTATTATTCTTTCACCCTGTAAATTCCATTTTATACTATTTAAGTAACGAAGATTATGATCTCGAAAGTAATAAAATGAGTAAATAAATTAACGTTGGTTTGCCTGACGGTAGTGTTAGGCGCCATCACGACCTATAGTAGATTTTGGGTCGTGACAATATACGTTTGATATTTATTTTTTGAATTTTCTTGGAAATGATCCTTTTGCAAAGATCTTTGGTCAACTGTGACTTAAGTGGCCAGACTTTACCGATTTATCGACAAAAAAAACCGGATTCATAATAAGTTGCTTACTTATCTTGACACAAGTCAAGTATCTACTAAGTTCTTTTCACAGTATATAGCTTCAAGTTAGTTCTATTATACACCACAGAATTTAGGATAGGCCTTTTTGTCCTCGTTATATTTGGTAGAAGTTTTGGCTTAGTCCTTTTAGACATTTGTTTATATTTATTTTTGTTTTGATAAAACTCATCTACTTATTGTGGGTTACCAACAAAGGATAAAAATTATTTAAACAATTAGAAAATTACTGCATTATCCTAAAAGGGATGACAACCTCCGGGGCGAAGTCGAACATCAAATTCACAATTTTTAAAAATAAAAACTGAATATTCTACAATAAAAATAAATTAAAAATATGAACTTTCTATCAAGGTCCAGCTTGTGCCCAATGCCCACGTCCAAGTCTTTTAATCACATCCATGGAAAGACTTGTACATTGACTTACAATCTATCACACATTTGGAATTGTCTCTTTCTTTTCTTTCTTCAAAAAGAGATGCTATAATGTGATGTAGAAATAGGAAGGAACAAGAATGTCGAAATAGGACTTGTGCATTGACTTAGCTATATATGGTCTATTGCGGCTTGCAACCCAATCCCTCTCAAAATTAGATCATATTCGTTGCGGCGTGCAACCGATCCCACTCAATATTAAATCATATTTGTTGCATCATGCAACCGATCCCACTCAATATTAAATCATATCTGTTGCGGCGTGCAACCCGATCCAGAACCTTGAGACCTCTTGGTCACCTTAGTTCCCTTTTTCCTCAATTCAAACATGTTCTAACATCTTGGCAATTTCCACCAATTGCTGAAGTGAAGTATCAGTTTGTAGCCACTGAGTCATACAAAATCTAAGATCATAACTGAGTCCTTTAGTGAATCTGTGAACTCTCTAGATGTAGGAACCAAAGTAAGAGTATGACAGGCGAACACTTTAAATCTGATGGCATATTCTGACACCGTCATGGTGTCTTGATGCAACCGTTCAAACTCCGTGCGCCACACCTTCCGTAGAGTCTGGGGAACAAACTCCCTCAAAAACATCTTTGAAAATTGAGCCCAAGTAGGTGGTGTTGCATTGGATGGTCTGCCCTCTTCATAGACTTGCCACAAACATCGGTGTCTCTCCAAAGGTCAATTTCTTCCTTTGCTATGCTGACCCAACACCACGGAGTTGACCCATTTCTTCACATATTCCTCTATTCTTCCTTGGGGTAATACTTCCCCCTATTTGTACACAATGATCCCCAAAAGTAAAGCTCTGTACAGACAAATCTTAGCACAAACCATGTTGCCCATAAGCTCATCGACCAACATACTTTCTCTGAAGCACCCCATACTGCCGCAACCGAGACGTCCGCGTTGAATAGACTTTCTATAAATTTGAAGTTGTTTCTCTAACTCCTTGGTACTGAAGTATAGGATTATTAAGGACGCAGTCATACCGCAAGTCCCAACATTGTCACCTACAAAATCTCAGGCCTTAAACGTGTGCAAATTTTTTTTTGGGAACCTTTCAGTACCATATTTGTACATCTCAGGCTAGAACTGATATAACACATGACCCCCACAATCCGGGGAAAGAGCATTGGGAAGCTGTTAAGTGGCTTATGAGATATTTGAAAGGTACATCTTGTATTTTACTTAGTTTTGGCAAAGACAAAGTGAATCTACAAGGTTTTGTGGATGCTGATCTTGGTGGTGATGTGGACTCGAGCAAGAGCACATCCAGATACATCTACACCATAGGTGGTACAGCAGTGAGTTGGATGTCCAGGCTTCAGAAGTGTGTTGCTCTTTCATCAACGGAGGCTGAGTACGTGGCAATAACTGAAGCAGGAAAGGAGATGATATGGCTGACAGATTATCTGGAAGAGTTGGGCATGAAGCAAAGCGAGAAGATTATTTATTCAGATAGCCAGAGTGCCATACAGTTGGTAAAGAACCCAGTCTATCATTCGCAGACAAAGCATATCAGAAGACGGTACCATTTCACTCGCATGGCAGTGGAGGATGGTGATATATGTTTGGAAAAGATAGAGGGTGCAAAGAATCCGGCAGACATGTTGTCAAAATGTGTTGATGTTGTGAAACCGAGGTTATGTAAAACTTCAGTTGGTCTTCTGTAGTTTGTTTGTACAGATGGTGCGATGTGGTGAAGCTATTGATAATGTTGGGACAAATTTTTGTATTTTTTTTTTGGTGACTGAATCAGTCTCCAAGTGGGAGAATTGTTAGGTATGGAGCCTGATTGATATGTAAACTACTTACGCGGTTCAACCTCCATTTATACTCTGTAATTGTAAACACCCAATATTATTAATATATACCCCACTGCCATGGAAGTTGCCCACGGGTATTATCACGAAATTTCCTCTCTCTCTCTCTCTCTCTCTACACGAAATACTCTCTCCTCTCTCTACTTTCTTCTCTCTTCTTTCTCTTTCTTTCTGCAGAATTTTCTTCTTCTTCTTTACAAAAATCAGAGTGTTGTGCAAATCGATCCTAACAGGACTCCCCCCACTTGGCGTGAACCAATTGGACACATTGTCCAATGATCCACAATACTAACCTTCACAACTCGTACTCATCAACCAGATGCTAGAATTCGACGCACCCCCACATAAATCACTGAGTGATCCTTCAATACATCTGCATCTCGAGACCACACATTGAGACGATATTTGAGCATCCCTAACTCCCTCGTAGCCTATCTGCGACAATACGAACCCTCGGCGTACAACTGATAACGGGTGCGCAATGTCATACACGAGTGGATGTGAATGGATATAAGATATATGCTTCAAGTTGAGTCAATATCGCACGATAAGGAATAAAAGAAGTGGAATTTCCTAGTAGTTTCCATAGCCTCTCGAAGACAAGTACATACGTCTCCGTACTGATCCGCAAGACTCTACTAAACCTGCTTACGACTTGTAGCACCCATGAACCTAGAGCTCTAATACGAACTTGTCACGACCCAAATTTTCTTCTGTAGAATGTTGTTCTTACCTTAAGTAAGAACAGTGGGGATGTGTAAATCTTGGTAGGGTGATGGTATGTGTTAAAGAGTAGGTTTCATGTATAGGGGGGAGTTTATGTTTCTGCCAGCATAGATTTATATATCTCTTAGGTATATTCTTTTATCAACCAAATGTATTGGCTGTAGATTTCTAGTGCAGAGCCCTATGATTCACTGTTGTAATATTACAAAGTCAGTGCCAAGTTTTGTATTGTATTACTCTTCTCTCCAGAGTAAGCTCTTGAATTGTTTTTGTTATGTTATTATTTTCATTCTTAAGGCAGTGGTAGTAACTTTGCATTAGTAGCATTTGAACTGCAATTTTTGAACAAAAGTGGCATTTGAAGTAAAGAAAAATGACATTTGGAATTTGAAATTATATTTGGACATGCATTTCACTTAAAAACAATGTTCTTGAATGGAGAAAAATAAGTTTTTGAAAAAGTGGTTGAAATCACTTTTTAGTTTTTGAAAAATTCATTTTTGAATTTTTGTTAAAAGCTTGTAAAATTTCATAGGCGAACACATTTTTTAAAAATTGAAATAAAAGATTTTGCAGACTATTTGAGTTACTGTTGCATTTGTATTTATTTAGCAGACTTTTAAAACATATCAAAGTGTTCTTATATTGCAGAAAAATTTGATAAAATTGAATTTATCAATTATCACTTATTAAATTGTTTAATAAAAATCCATTTTCTAATGAATATTTAGCCCTTAATTAACTGCAGAAAATAAGCTTATTAAACATGTCCATCAAAGTGAGTTGAACACAATCGAGTTGCTCACAACTTGAGAGTTTTATTATATAAAACTCAAGAACAACTTTGATCTTACAACTTACTCACACTTAGCAACTTATTTGTTGTTACACTCTTATTTTTGCTCTCACTCTCCTATTTTGTTTTCTTTGTTTTTGCTTGGATGGTTTGGCAAATGAATTGCCTCCTATTTATACTAGTTTCTTAGGGACTAATTAGCAAATAAAATTTATTATACAAGTCCCTCTATATTTATAATTAGTCCCTAACCTAGAAGTTTCTTCCAACTACCTAGTTCTAGAATTTATCTAGATAAATCTTCTATAGATTTTTCTCCTAGATATTTTTATCTTTACATTATCTAGAAGACTTCTTACTCTAGAATTCTCTAGAATTCTTTCCCAAAAAATCTTCAAATAAAGTTGGTAATGCTTAAATAATTTAACACTCCCCCTCAGTACCAACTTTATTTGTTCTAGCAACCATTCCGAGTGCTTCACGAAATCTCGTGAATCTCTTGTTATCCAGACTCTTTAGAGAATTCCCGAGCTACCAGTCGAGCCTTGTACCGATCAATAGATCCGTCAGGTCGTCTTTTTAGTTTATAAACCCATTTGCATGATATGGGTTTTACATCCTTAGGCTTTTCCACTAAGT
The DNA here is from genome assembly GCA_002018475.1 of Nicotiana obtusifolia. NCBI lineage: Eukaryota > Viridiplantae > Streptophyta > Magnoliopsida > Solanales > Solanaceae > Nicotiana > Nicotiana obtusifolia. The sequence continues at coordinate 22,048 of MCJB01052646.1, read as the reverse complement.
CCCAAATCTGATTTTGCTTTAGGGCGAAAATTTCCTCCTCCATTGCCTTTCTCCATTCATTGCTCTTCGAAGCTTCTTCGAAGGTAGTAGGTTCATTGACATTCTCGACCTCAGCAAGTGCAGCATTTATATATTTAGGATTTGGAAATTTTTGTCGCGTAGACCTTCTCAGTTGAAGTTGCTCGACTTCATGGGATTCTTCTTGAAACTCCTCGGGGGTTTCATGAACTCCAGTTTGCCATGGACTCTTTTGCTTTCCTTTTGGGGATGTCTCTTCTGCAGTCGACTCAAGTTCTGCACGTCCACCTCCATCATCTTGTTTGTTGATTTCTTGTCCTTCTTCTTCGAGTTTATGGTGCAACTTTTGCTCCAGTTCTCTTGAATCTGGTAGTGAGGCTTCATGGGACCACCATGATGATGCTTCATCAAATACCACATTTCTGGACACATGCGTTTTGTTTGTTGTTGGATCACAACATCTCCATCCTTTTATTTGCTCATCGTAGCCGGCAAAAATGCACCTAATTGCTTTCTTATCAAACTTACTACGGAGATGGTCTGGCACGAACACATAGCACACGCATCCAAATACTCTGAAGTGACTTACATTGGGTGGCATCTTCTTCAGCTTCTCGAACAGTGAGATAAATCCTAATCTTGCTTGCGGCAACCGGTTGGTGATATGAGCAACGGTCTTCATGCATTCTGCCCAAAACCTTTCGGGTACATTCATACTGTGGAGCATGCTTCTGCATATCTCTGCCAGATGTCTATTCTTCCGCTCTGCTACTCCATTCTGCTGTGGGGTGTTTGGACACGTCAATTACCGCCTTATCTTATGCTCTTTGAGGTAATTGTTGAACTCGTGTGACGTGTACTCTCCCCCATTATTAGTACGAAGACATCGGATTTTCTTTCCAATATCATCCTCCACCGTATGTTGGAACTCCTTAAACTTTTCAAATACTTCAGACTTCTATTTCAAGAAATATACCCACACATACCTGGAGAAGTCATCGATGAATGTTACCATATATCGGTAACCGCTGATGGAAGGCTGCTTAATTGGACCAAGTACGTCTGATTGAACCAGCTCCAATGGCTCCTTGGCTTGATATTTGGATTCTTGATAGGGCAGTTGATGTGTTTTCCCGTACTGGCATCCAGCACAAACAGTGTCTCCTCTAACCTCGAGTTTGGGGAGACCTTTTAACTTAGACTGCTGCATCATGATCTTCAATTTACCATAACTCACGTGCCCAAGACGTGCATGCCATAGGTCAGCAGTCTCATTACTCCGAGTCTTATCTACGTAGGCTGTTTCTGCTGACATCACGTAGATAGACTCTACTATTTTACCTTCAGCTTTCTTGTACCAGCAATCTCGAGCGTAGTGTCCCTTCTTTCCACAGGTGTAGCACTTGCCATCTTATTGTTAGCGCCTTGGTTTGCACGCTTGTCGTATCGTCGGCTTCGTTCTCCCCCTGGTTGAGAGCTTCTCTCTTCACCATGTCTTTGGTAGCATTGCCTATTGAATGGTTTACTGCCTCTTCTACCTCGAGCATTATATTTTTGCCCTTTATTAAAGAGCGCACTTTCTTCACCCTTTATATCAAGACTTGATAATGGCTTCTCCAAGTCTTCTTCGTTGGCCAATAAATTTTCCAACTCTGATATAGTTGGTTCGGTGGCCCATCCATGTGTGGCTGTGATGATCCCTTTATATTCCGGCTTTAGGCCATGAATGATAATTCTCTTCATTCTTTCTTCCTTGATAGCATTTTCAGGATCCAACTTCGATATCTCATCACACAAAGATTTAACCTTTGTGAAATATTGGTTGATGGACATATCCCGTTGCGAAATCGACAAAAGCTCATTTTCAAGCCTTTGTAATCTCGCATCATTTTTCTTTGTAAATATTGTTGCCAACATGTCCCAAGCTTCTTTGGGAGTTTTGGCGTTCTTGATTCGCTGCAAGAACTCATCATCCACTGAGACCGTGAGAGCATACATAGCCTTTCCAGCCTTGACATTTCAGTTTTTTGCTGCTTCAGCATCTTTTGGTGTCTCAGCATCTGAGCCATCAACGATTTCCCATAGCTCCTGACCGACGAAATAATATTTCATCCTTGTGCTCCACGAACCATAGTTGCTAGCATTGAGCTTCTCAACGCTATTGAGGGAACTTGAAAAATCCGCCATAGGCTCGAGCTGGTGAGTGTTGCTGAAAGACCTTTTCTTAAATTACGGCCGCTCTTGATCGACCCGCTCTGATACCAATTGTTGAAAACAATCGAGTTGCTCACAACTTGAGAGTTTTATTATATAAAACTCAAGAACAACTTTGATCTTACAACTTACTCACACTTAGCAACTTATTTATTGATACACTCTTATTTTTGCTCTCACTCTCCTATTTTGTTTTCTTTGTTTTTGCTTGGATGGTTTGGCAAATGAATTGCCTCCTATTTATACTAGTTTCTTAGGGACTAATTAGCAAATAAAATTTATTATACAAGTCCCTCTATATTTATAAATTAGTCCCTAACCTAGAAGTTTCTTCCAACTACCTAGTTCTAGAATTTATCTAGATAAATCTTCTCTAGATTTTTCTCCTAGATATTTTTATCTTTACATTATCTAGAAGACTTCTTACTCTAGAATTCTCTAGAATTCTTTCCCAAAAAATCTTCAAATAAAGTCGGTAATGCTTAAATAATTTAACAGTGAGCACTATATTTTTGTAACTATCGTTTAAAATTTCCATGGAAAGACTTGTGCATTGACTTACTATTTCTCACTAATTTGGAATTCTCCCTTTCTTTTCTTTCCTTACAAAAAGATGCTATAAATGAGATGTAGAAATAGGAAGGAACAAGAATGTCTAAATAGGACTTGTGCATTGACTTAGCTATATATAGTCTGTTCAACAATTATTAATGACTAAGAAAAAGTTTGTCCCTTGTAGCTTTCGTTTGAAATTTCCATGGAAAAACTTGTGCACTGACTTGATAAATATTGTTACCCTAATGATGAAGTTAAAAAATTATTTGCGCTTCTGACCCCCACTCTATATCATCAAGCGTGTAACCCAAATTTCCTTTCTATTTTCCTCGTGAAGAAATAATTCCATTTCATCTTTTCTTATTTTTATTGTTGAGTTAGCCATGTTTAAAATTTTTAGGAAAATAATTAGCGTAGGTTTTTTTTTTTTCTGAGAAAGGAAATAATGTCAATGGAGTATTACCCTATTTTTTAGTGCTCAATAGTATTAGTACACGGCGTGATGTACGGACATCAATCATATCAAATTATGATTTGGGTTATTTGCATTATGTGCAAAAAAATTCTAAAATTAAAGCTTCTATATAGAAATTATATATAATTACATTAAATATTAATTAAGAAGCAGAACATGAAATTATTTTTCAAATATCATGGTGGATAACGTATTTTCTTTTTTTATATTTGTAATAACCAAGACCCTTGATTTTGACACTTGTATTTTGTCTTACGGTCAAATATTAGAGAATATTAAATATGTGACATTCTGATTTGTCTTGTTTGAGCATGTTAAATCATATTATTTAAACAAAATTTATACTACCACTTTACTTTTATCTAAAATTCAAATAAGTCTTATCCTTTTATATTTTTAGACATAGGTTTATTGTTTTCGCATTATTTATTACTTAAAATATTATTATACTTTAATATTTTAAGTTTTGCAATGAATTCGTGGACTTCTTTTCCAAAACCAGGACTAAAAAGAGCGTTGTGCTTCATAAATAAACATAAGATTTAGGGTGAAAGGAGAAAGCTGTTGAATTCAAGATAAAGTTGTGGAGTACTAAACACCTATATATGGTCTGAATTAACTTTAGCACAAGCATCTTCTACACTTGGATATTTATTAGTTGCAATTTCAATAGGTTTAATCTCTAAATTTGCATATAGTTCTCTAACAAGTCGTTCAGTTAACTTAAGTTTAAAATCAGGATGCAACACAGAAGCAACGTAAAAATGCTGAGGAATTGGAAAAAACTTTTTTAAAAATATTTCAATCATAGCATCTACAATCACTTTATATACTTCATACTGCCTATATAATTTCAATAATTAATTCCAGCTATATAATATAATATAGTAGGAGTAGTTGCATAGTATTGTCCAACAAATTCTAAAGTAACATGATAAAAGTTTTCTAAAACCTGAAGGAGATGTTTAACAAGGTTCCAATCGTACTCTTTAAGGTGATAAGTTCCCATAAAATGTTTATTATACATTTTAGTAATAAGCTCTCTATATTCATAACCGACAGTCAATGCTTCATATAAAGTGTTCCGTCTTGGGACTCTATCGTTTAAAATTTCCATGGAAAGACTTGTGCATTGACTTACTATCTATCACTAATTTGGAATTGTCCCTTTCTTTTCTTTCTTCACAAAAAGATGCAATAAATGTGATGTAGAAATAGGAAGGAACAAAAAGACTTGTGCATTGACTTAGCTATATATGGTCTGTTCAACAAATATTAATCACTAAGAAAAAGTTTGCCCCTTGTAGCTTTCGTTTGAAACTTCCATGGAAAAACTTGTGCACTTGACTTTAACTAAATATTGGATTATTTATTTCTTATTTTAGTAAGATAAATATTGTTACCCTAATGATGAAGTTAAAAAATTCAAGAATTTCACTTTTTCTTCACATTAAACCAATTACGTATTTGTCTATTTGAAAAAAAGAAAAGAAAAAAAAACAGGCCCTAGATATGATTCTTGTGAATTGAGCTTCAACTATTTTTTTTTTTAATTCCCTTATGGGAGGCTTGTAAGGAGGAAGATATTTTGGATTTTTGAGTTTCCTCAAAGAGGACTTATAAAAGAAAATATTTTGGATTTGAAATTTGATGTATCAAGAAAGACTTCAAAGTAAATGACAGAAGATCAAATATATATATATGTTTTGATTTTTTATTTTGAATTTTCTTGGAAATAATCCTTTTGCAAAGATCTTCGGTTAACTAGACCCAAGTGATCAGACTTACCGATTCATCCAGTTAAAAACGAGAGAAACCGGGCTCATATTATTTAAACAATTAGAAAATTACTGCTTTATCCTAAAAGGGATGACAACCTCCGGGCGAAGTCGAACATCAAATTCACAAGTTTTTAAAATAAACTTTATTTCCGCCCAATGCCCACGTCATCAAAAGTGAACATTTCCATTAAAATTGTTAAATTTGATATGGAAAAGGACAAGTTGCCCCAAATCCACAATGATCAAAGTAAATTATATTTTCTAAAAACAGATATTAAATGAAGCATGCTTAAGTGATCTTTGGAGACATTATTAGCTGGGAATCAAAGACTAATTTATAATAACCACACAAAATTGAAAAAACTTTTCTAAATAGAAAAAAAAAAAACCAAAAACGAGACTATACAACTGCTCTTTGTCCATTGCCTTTTTCTTAAATTCAGCAACCAACTTTTGAACTCCTTATATGCAAAGATGGGCTACAAGCAACTCTCAGTTGTGCTCTTTATCTTTGTCTGTCATGAACTTGCTTTTTCTTCATCCACATTACCTCATTTCTGCAACAAACATCAAAGTATTTCCCTTCTAAAATTCAAGCAGACGCTTACTGTAAGTCCCTATGATTTTCCTTGGTGTCAGAAATCTTATGTGAAAACGAGTACATGGAACATGAGCAGAGATTGTTGTTTATGGGATGGCGTGATATGCGATGAGTTTACTGGTCATGTCATTGAACTTGATCTCAGTTGCGGCAAGCTTAAAGGGATTATTGATTCTAACAGCAGCCTATTCCAGCTCTCTCATCTCCAAAAGCTTAACCTTAGTATGAATGACTTCTATCCTTCAGATATCTCGCCAAAATTTGGCAGATTTTCGAGCTTGACGCATCTCGATCTTTCTTACTCATCTTTCACAGGTCAAATTCCTTCTGAAATCTCTCATCTTTCCAAGTTACAGTCTTTTAATTTATCAGAAGATAATATGATGCTCAGTCTTGGACCTCACAATTTCAAATTGCTTCTTCAGAATTTGACCCAATTAAGAGAGCTTCATCTTACATATGTAAACATCCCTTCCACCATTCCTCCAAATCTCTCTTTTCATATTACAACTCTGATGCTTCGGCAGACAGAATTGCAAGGGGCATTACCTCAGAGTATTTTTCACTTGCCAAACTTGCAAGTTCTTGACTTGTCAGGAAATAATCAGCTCTGTGGTTATTTTCCAAAGACCAAATGGAACAGCAGTGCATCTCTAAGGGAGTTAAATCTCTGTGGCGTGAATTTTTTTGGTGATTTGCTGCCCGAATCTTTTGGCTATCTAACTTCATTGTGGAGACTGGATCTTCGTTCTTGCAAACTCTCGGGCCCGGTTCCGAAATCTCTTTGGAATCTCACCCGTATTGAAGGACCAGTTCCTCTGTTTACAAGTGGACTGCAGAAGCTGGAGGTATTTCTGCTATCAAATAACAATCTGAATGGAGCAATACCGTCATGGGTATTCTCCCTTCCATCACTAAGTTCACTAGACTTGACTTTTAACAACTTTTCCGGTCAGCTCGAGGATTTCAAGTACAATACATTAGTTTGGATTTATTTAGGGGACAACCAGTTGCAAGGTCCTCTTCCCAAGTCACTTCACAACCTCCTGAATCTAGAGGCGCTTGGTCTTACATCTAACAATTTTAGTGGCGATGTAGAAGTCAGCATCTTTTCAAACCTCAAACAACTCGCCTATCTGGGTCTTTCACATAATAGTATTTCGCTGACCAATGACAACAACGTCAATTCTACCTTGCCTGAATCTCTTATATACTTATACTTGTCCGGTTGTAAAGTAAACGAATTGGACTTTTTGAGATCAGCAAAGAATCTTAAGTGGTTGGTTCTTTCATATAACAAGATTCAAGGAGGAATTCCTGATTGGGCATGGTCCAATTGGATGCACTCACTGTTTACTCTTGATCTATCCTACAATATGTTGACAAGTATTGACCATATGTCATCATTTTCTCAACTAGATTCTCTAGATTTGCGATCCAATTTTCTTCAAGGATCGCTACCTATTCTACCGTACTCTCTAAGAACTTTTTTCATATCAAATAATAGTATCAGTGGGAAGATCCCTTCTTCTCTTTGCAATTTGACATCATTAAGAGTTCTTGATTTGGCAAGAAACTATCTGGAAGGAGCAATTCCACAATGTTTAGGTAACATGAGTAGCCAATTCGAGGTTTTGGAGATGCAACGCAATAGTCTCAGTGGGAAGATCCCTTCCTCTTTTTGCAATTTGACACCATTAAAAGTTCTTGATTTGGCAAGAAACAATCTGAAAGGAGCAATTCCACAATGTTTGGGTAACCTGAGCGACTACCTCCAGGTTCTGGATATGCAACACAATAGTCTTTCTGGGAATCTCCAAATAACTTTTAAAGTTGGATGTGGACTTACAAGCTTCAACTTGTATGGCAATAAGGTAGAGGGAAAAATCCCAAAATCCTTAGCCAATTGCAAAGAGTTGGAAGTTCTTGATTTGGGAAACAATCACCTCAATGACACATTCCCTATGTGGCTGGGAACACTTCCGAAGTTACAAGTTTTAAGCTTGAGATCCAATAAACTACACGGACCCATCAGAGCTTCAAGGATGAAAAACTTGTTTCCTCAGCTTCAAATATTGGATCTCTCTTGCAACGCATTTACAGCAGAGTTGCCAACAAGTCTTTTTCATCATTTCAAAGCCATGATGAGAACTAATCAAACAAAGAAGGCACCAAGAGTTGGATATTATTACGAAGACTCGGTAACTATTGCAACAAAGGGACTGGAGCTTGAAGTTGTGAGAATCTTGTCTTTGTACACCACTATCGATCTTTCAAATAACAAATTTGAAGGACATATTCCTAGTATTTTGGGAGATCTCATAGCACTGCGTGTGTTGAATTTGTCTCATAATGGATTGCAAGGTGATATACCATCATCGCTCAGATATTTATCTGTAGTCGAATCATTGGACCTCTCATTTAACAAGCTTTCAGGAGAAATACCACCACAACTTGCTTCTATGACGTCGCTTGCGTTCTTAAATCTCTCCCACAATCATCTCCAAGGATGCATTCCTAAAGGACCTCAGTTTCATACCTTTGAGAGTAACTCATACGCAGGAGGTAATGATGGATTGCGTGGATTTCCAGTTTCGGAAGGTTGTGGAAGTAGTAGGATGCCCGAGACAAACAACACAACACACGTTTTGGATGAAGAAAGCACTTCTGAATTTCTCAATGATTTTTGGAAAGCTGCTCTTATGGGATATGGAAGTGGACTAATTATTGGATTATCCATTGCATATTTCATGCTTTCAGCTCGAAATCCCAATTGGCTTTCTTGGATTGTTGAAGAACTAGAACACAAAATCACCACGAGAAGGCGAAAGAAGCAGCGAGCCCATCAAAGGCACTACAGAAGAAAAAGAAGAAATAATGGTGTCTAGACAAGTTCCAGTCGTCCAATATGTAATTTCAGGTATATATTCATATAAGCTCTATCTCTGATTTTTTTTTCTTAGTTTATATTGACTAATAATTCAGGAGGTCACGGATTCGAGCCCTGGAAATAGCCTCTTGCAAAAATGTATGGGAAGACTGTGTTTATAGACCCTTGTGGTAAGGCCATTCTCTGGATCCCGCGCATAGAGAGAGATTAGTGCACCGAACTGCCTTTTTTATATTAACTGGTATTGTATGTCTTCATTTGAATATTTCTTGCTATAGTAGCTTGCTAAGTGTATGTTTATTAATGAATTCAATGTAGGCAAAGAATGTGTCCAGTTGAAATACCAAGTGAATGGGAAAAGACTCTGTACTGTAGATGTTTACAACAACAAAAGCCACAAAGAACATGAACATGGAGTACATGCTTTTGATTTTTTCTTTTGTTTTTAAATAGAAAAATGAGAATAAATTCTAGTCCTTACTTACCGTACGATTACGTATATTGTTGGAAGGTGCATTTTTCGTAGTGAGTTATTTTATAAAAGGTGTAATATTTCCCGTAGTGGATTGTTTTTTATTTTCTTTCAACACAAAAGAAAAAAATGTATCTTTATTTCAACAACACTGCAAAATAATTATATGGCATAAAGGGGAAAAAAAAAGAAGAGGAAATAGGAAGGTGAAGACGAGAGAAATCTTGTGAAACTGAGTTGATAAAGATTAAAAGCAATGTATTTATCAGTTTTTATCGTTTGTGAAAGGCGATTTAAACATAATTGTTTACCCTCAAAATCGGATAAGAATTGAATTTATTAGTGATTTAAAGGACATGCAAATTAATTTGATACTGAACGATGAATTAGACTGCAATTGAAATAAACAACGATAAATTAACTGCAAACCACACAAATTGGATATTTAGCCTAGGAAGGTTTTCCACCCTCGAGCTGAACGTACTTTGATCGACTCCAAACACCAAAGAATAAGAACTTATAGAATAACGGTAGTAATATATTGCTTATGAGTGTGTGTTACCATATTTCTTATGAATTGTTAGGCCCCCTTTATATATTAAAGGAGTCCTACTTTTAGGGTATTAGTCTATTGTTCTATAAAAGGTAAAAAGTCAAGAAGATGAAATTGTTGCGACTTGTATTTGAATTGCAGCACAGTAATACTTAAAATTACAGTATCGTTTGAGGGCCCTAATACTTTATTGCTCTTTCTTGAAGGAAGAACAAAGACTTTACCATAATTGATTTTATTTTTCCTATAAGAAAAATATAGATTATTGGAGGAAAAAGATTGTGACTTAAATAAATTCAAAATCCCTTTTCTTATAAGGATAATAGTATCCACAATGTAGTCGTTAAGAGAGTCATATTTAGTGACTTATAAGTAGTTTATAAGTGTTTCTCTCTTATTTTATAACTTTCAGATGTCAAGGATAAGAAGAGGTTGAAGTAATTACTTTTTTGTTTTGCGGTTTCTCACCCGGCATCCAGTATCCGTATTAGAGCAGATTATATTCGTATTCCCGCCACGTAAAGCCCCATTCAGGGTGAAGTTTGTTAGGATCTGTTCAACTTCAGCTAAAGAAGTGAAGAGAGAAGAAAGAAGAAGTTTTGTTAGAGGAGAGAGTAGAGAGAATTTCGGAAGAGAAGAGAGAAGAGAGAAGAGAGAGAAAAACAATAATTGCGTGGTAACACCCCATGGGCAACTTCCACGGCGGTGGGGTGTATTTATTAATAATATTGGGTATTTACAATTACAGAGTATAACTGAAAAATAAGTAGTACAGCCTAGAATTTGGGTCGGGGCTCCGCCCCGAACCCCAACAAATCTCCCATACCTAACAAATCTCCCATTTGGAGACTGATTCAGTCCCACAAAAAAAAACAAAAATTTTTTTTGCCCCAATATTATCAATAGCTTCACCACACCGCACCATCTGTAGAACCAAACTACAGAAGACCAACTGAGGTTTTACATAACCTTAGTTTCACAATATCAACACATTTTGTCAACATGTCTGCTGGATTCTTTGCACCCTCTATCTTTTCCAAATAAATATCTCACCATCCTCCACTGCCATGCGAGTGAAATGGTACCGTCTTCTGATATGCTTTGTCTTCGAATGATAGACTGGGTTCTTTACCAACTGTATGGCACTCTGGCTATCTGAATAAAGAATCTTCTTGCTTTGCTTCATGCCCAACTCTTCTAGATAATCTGCCAACCATATCATCTCCTTTCCTGCTTCAGCTATTGCCACGTACTCAGCCTCCGTTGATGAAAGAGCAACACACTTCTGAAGCCTGGACATCCAACTCACTGCTGTACCACCTATGGTGTAGATGTATCCGGATGTGCTCTTGCTCGAGTCCACATCACCACCAGCATCCACAAAACCTTGTAGATTCACTTTGCCTTTGCCAAAACTAAGTAAAATACAAGATGTACCTTTCAGATATCTCAGAAGCCACTTAACAGCTTCCCAATGCTCTTTCCCCGGATTTGCCATGTACCTGCTAACAACTCCCACTGCATGTGCTATGTTAGGTCTAGTGCAGACCATAGCATACATCAAACTCCCAACTGCTGAAGCATATGGAATAATTTCCATCTGCTCATGCTCTTCAGCTGTTTTGGGTGACTGCTCCTTTGACAATTTTATGTGATTTGCCAAAGGAGTAGTCCTAGGTTTAGCATCACTCATCCGGAATCTGGCCAGCACCTTCTCAATGTACTGCTCCTGGGATAGATTTAAAGTGCCAGCAGATCTATCCCGAGAAATCCTCATCCCCAGAATCTGCTTCGCTGCACCTAAATCTTTCATTTCAAATGCTGAAGACAGACTTGCCTTCAGATTGTTTATCTCCCTCATATTGGATCCTGCAATCAAAATATCATCCACATACAAGAGTAGAAATACATAAGAATCAGTGTATTTCTTGAAGTAGAAACACGGATCCTTTTCAGCCCTGCAAAAGCCACTCTTGATCATGAAGGAGTCAAACTTCTTATACCATTGTCTCGGTGCTTGCTTCAATCCATACAAGCTCCTGTTGAGCTTGCACACCATGTTTTCCTTGCCAGGAACTACAAATCCTTCAGGTTGTTGCATATAGATTTCCTTGTCTAGACCTCCATGTAAAAACGCTGTTTTTACATCCATTTGCTCAAGATGCAAATTCTCTGATGCAACAATACTTAACAGAATTTGGATAGTAGTTAATTTCACAACAGGAGAAAATATTTCAGCATAGTCAATACCTTTCCTTTGTGAATATTCTTTAACTACTAACCGTGCCTTGAACCTTCTTCTACCATCTGGTTCTGCCTTGATTCTGAACACCCACTTGTTCAACAAGGCTTTCTTCCCTGCAGGTAACTCAGTCAACACCCAAGTGTTGTTCTTCTCAAGGGAGCTCAACTCATCATCCATGGCTTGCTCCCACTTGATTGAATCATCAACCTGTAGGGCCTCATCGAAAGACTCTGGTTCCCCTTCATCAGTCAGCAATAGATAATGTAATGAAGGTGAATATCTGTCTGGTGCTCTGATGGTCCTCGATGATCTCCTCAACACCTGCTCAGGTGTCACTTGCTCCACTATAGGTTCTTCAACAACAACGTCTGGAGTTGGTTGAGTTTCTGCCGTATCAGCAGGTGTACTGTTCTGCAACTCAATCTCAACTCCCACTTGCTTAGTAGCCTCTGAAACCTTGTGCTCCGTATCCTTGTATAGGACAGACTCATCAAATGTCACATCACAATGTCTTAGGATTTTTCTGTTCTTGTCATCCCAAAACCTGTAACCAAACAAGTCAGAATCGTAGCCTATGAAGTAACATTTCACAGCCTTAGCATCAAGTTTGTCTCTTTTTTCTGGATCAACATGAACATAAGCTGTGCAACCAAAAGGTCTCAAGTGTGAATACTTGAGCTTCATTGTCAGACCTCAGGCATTTGATCTTTAAACCAGTCTGATTCTCAACTTCAGCTTTCCAACTATTGAAAGTCACAAACACATCTGACTTATGTTTCAAGAAATAGACCCATACTTTCCTGCTGAAATCATCAATGAAGGTGACATAGAACCTGGATCCTCCAAGTGATGAAACTGGAGATGGTCCCCAAACATCTGTATGTACCATTTCCAGCCTTGCTTTCTTCGGCTCTCTAGCTATCTTTGTAAAGCTAACTCGTTTCTGTTTTCCCATAACACAGCTTTCACAAAGACCCATATCAGCAGACTTCAGGCCCTCTAATGCTCCTTTTGCAACCAGCATCTTCATCCCCTTAGAACTCATGTGTCCAAGTCTGTTGTGCCATCCATAGACATGAACTGGAATCACCCTCAGCTACAGCAACCATGTTAATACACCCTGCAGTGGTGTACAAGGTTCCAGATTTTGTTCCACGAGCTACAACCATAGCTCCCTTCACAATTTTCCACGAACCTTTCCCAAACTCTGCTGTATAGCCTGTGCTATCCAACTGACCAACAGAGATCAAATTTTTCTTGAGATCAGGAATAAATCTAACATCTTCCAATGTCCACTGGTTTCCCGATGGAGTCTTTATGCAGACATCCCCTTTTCCTTCAATTTGCAAAGGTTTGTTATCAACAAGATACACCTTCCCGAAATTTCCAGATTTAAAATTTTGGAACAATTCCTTGCTTGGAGATGAATGAAAAGATGCACCAGAATCCAAAATCCAGGATTCAACCGGGCTGTCCACGCTAAGGGTTAGAGCATCCCCAACGTCTTCTGCGGAATTTACAGAATCATTATCATCTCCAGATCTTTGATTCTGCTTCTTCTTTGGCTTTGTATAGTTTGTCCGGAAATGCCCTTTTTCTCCACAGTTCCAACAAGTCACATTGGATCTGTTTGGAGATTTTCCTCTGTTCTTTGATGTTGATCGGCCATGTTGATTTTGGCCTTTCGATTTATTTCTCCCCCTTCGGTCAACACTGAGAGCACTGCCCGATGATTCTCCCACTTCTTGTTTGCGAAAGCTTTCGCTGAGAACAACATCACAGATTTCATCAAACCTTAGCTTCTCAGATCTACGGGAACTGCTAATTGCAGCAACAACAGTATCCCAAGATTCGGGCAGAGATGACATCAAAACCAATGCCTTAATTTCATCTTCGAAATTAATTTCTACAGAACTCAGTTGACTTACAATCATATTAAACTCATTTATATGATCTGCAACAGATCCGTTTTCAGCCATCTGTAAATTGAACAATCTACGCATCAAATATACCTTGTTCATCGCCGATGGTTTTTCTTAAATATTTGATAGCGCCTTTAACAGATCTGCTGTAGTCTTCTCCTTGACGATGTTGAAAGCTATGTTTTTCGACAAAGTCAATCGGATCAGCCCCAACGCCTGGCGATCCTTAAGCTTCCACTGCTCATCCATCATGGTAGCCGGCTTCACCCCAATCAAGGGTTCGTGAAGATCTTTCTGGTACAGATAGTCTTCGATCTGCATCTTCCAGAAACCGAAATCGGATCCGTTAAACTTCTCGATTCCAATCTTAGAACTCTCCATCTTCAATGATCGTGTTGAATCTCCTTAGCTCTGATACCAGTTGTTAGGATCTGTTCAACTTCAGTTGAAGAAGTGAAGAGAGAAGAAAGAAGAAGTTTTGTTAGAGGAGAGAGTAGAGAGAATTTCGGAAGAGAAGAGAGAAGAGAGAGAAAAACAATAATTGCGTGGTAACACCCCGTGGGCAACGTCCACGACGGTGGGGTGTATTTATTAATAATATTGGGTATTTACAATTACAGAGTATAACTGGAAAATAAGTAGTACAGCCTAGAATTTGGGGTCGGAATCAATTCTGAAAATTTTCATAGGCCCGTTATGTCACGGCATCGAATATAAAAGTTAGAATTTGTTAGTTTCATTAGGCTTGAATTGGGGTATGATTCGTGTGTTTAGCGTTGTTTCATGTGATTTGAGGCCTCGACTAAGTCCATAATATGTTTTAGCACTTGTTGGTATATTCGACGGGGTCCCGAGTGTCTCGAGTGAGTTTCAAAGTGGCTTCGCATATATCATGCTTTCAGCTCGAAATCCCAATTGGCTTTCTTTGATTGTAGAAGCACTGGAACACAAAATCACCATGAGAAGGCGAAAGAAGCAGCGAGCCCATCAAAGGCACTACTGAAGAAGAAGAAAAAGAAATAATGGTGTCTAGACAAGTTCCAGTCGTCCAACATGTAATTTCAGGTATATATTCATATTAAGCTTTATCTCTGATTTTTTTTCTTAGTTCATATCAACTGGTATTTTAGGAAACAGGCTCTTGCAGAAATGTAGCGTAGGACTGTGTTTAATAGATATTTGTGGTCCAGCTCTTCCCTGGACCCCGTGCATAACGAAAGCTTAGTGCACCGGGCTATCCTTTTTTGTATTAACTGGTATTGTATGTCTTCATTTGAACATTTCTTACTTTAGTAGCTTGCTAAATGTATCTTTATTAATGAATTAAATGCAGGCAAAGAATGTGTCCAGTTGAAATACCAAGTGAATGGGAAAAGACTCTGTACTGTAGATGTTTACAACAACAAATGCCACAAGGAACATGGAGATTAATGGCGTGCATGCTTTTGAGTCTTTTTTTTTGGGGGGTTGTAAATGTTGCTGTCATTTTTTCTTTTTCTTTTGTTTTTAAATATAAAAATGAGAATAAATTCTAGTCCTTACTTACCGTACGATTTCGTATATTGTTTAAAGGTGCATTTTTCGTAGTAAGTTATTTTTGAAAAGATGTAATATTTCCTGAAGTGAATTATTTTTTATTTTCTTTCAACACAAAAGAAAAAAAGTATCTTTATTTCAAGTACGCTGCAAAATAATTATATGGCAAGTCTGTTGGCTCCGGTGGCTAATTCGGCAAAGAGCCGATCTCTGGGATTTTATCACCATCTGTCGATCCCGGTTTATCGTGTTGGATGCTCGGTCAAATCTCGAGTTCGATTTTACCTGTATACAATCATCTCCAAGGATGCATTCCTGAAGGACCTCAATTCCATACCTTTGAGAGTAACTCATACGCATGAGGTAATGATGGATTGCGTGGTTTCCCAGTATCGGAAGATTGTGGAAGTAGTAGCTCAATAATATTTGGAAAGCTGCTCTTATGGGATATGGAAGTGGACTAATTATTGGATTTTCCATTGCATATATTATGCTTTCAGCTCGAAATCCCAATTGGTTTTCTTGGATTGTTGAAGAACTGGACCACAAAATCACCATGAGAAGGCAAAAGAAGCAGCGAGCCCATCAAAGGCACTACAGAAGAAGAAGAAGAAATAATGGTGTCTAGACAATTTCCAGTCGTCCAATATGTAATTTCTGGTATATATTCATATTAACTTCTATCTTTGATTTCTTCTTCTTAGTTTATATTAACTGGTATTTCAGGAAACAACCTCTTGCAGAAATGTAGGGTAAGACTGCGTTTAATAGATCCTTGTGGTCCGGTCTTCCCTGGATCCCGCGCATACCAAGAGCTTAGTGCACCGGACCGCACTTTTTTATATTAACTGGTATTGTAGCTTAGTGAGCATTTTAATTTTGTAGCTATTGTTGAAACTTTCCATGGAAAGACTTGTGCATTGACTTACTATCTATCATTCATTTGGATTTATCTCTTTATTTTCTTTCTTTACATCTCTTTATTTAGAGAACTTTTCCCCGCTCAGTCTTGGACCTCACAATTTCAAATTGCTTCTTCAGAATTTGACCCAATTAAGAGAGCTTGATCTTACAGATGTCAACATCCCTTCCACCATTCCTCCAAACCTCTCTTTTCATATAACAACTCTGAGGTTGGGATCCGGAGAATTGTATGGTATAATTCCTGAGAGTATTTTTCACTTGCCAAACTTGCAAGTTCTTGACTTGTCAGGAAATAATCAGCTCTGTGGTTATTTTCCAAAGATCAAATGGAACAGCAGTGCATCTGTAAGGTTGCTAGATCTCTCGCGCGTGAATTTTTTTGGTGATTTTCTGCCAGAATCTTTTGGCTATCTAACTTCATTGCAGTAAATGGATCTTAGTTTATGCAATCTCTCGGGGCCTGTTCCGAAATCTCTTTGGAATCTCACGCGTATTGAAGGAACCAATTCCTCTGTTTACAAGTGGACTGCAGAAGCTGGAGGTATTTCTGCTATCAGGTAACAACCTGAATGGAGCAATACCGTCATGGGTATTCTCTTCCATCTCTATGTGTAATGTACTTATATGATAACCACTTTTCCGGTCAGCTTGAGGATTTCAAGTACAATACATTAGTCCGGATTGATTTAATGGACAACCAGTTGCAAGGTTCTCTTTCCGAGTCACTTCAGAACCTCGTGAATCTAGAGGGGCTTGATCTTTCATCTAACAATTTTAGTAGAAATGTAGACATCAGCATCTTTTCGAACCTCAAACAACTTACCTATCTGGGTCTTTCATATAATAGTATTTCGCTGACCAATGTCAACAACGTCAAGTCTACCTTTGCCCGAATCTCTTATAAATTTATACTTGTCCGGTTGTGAAGTAAACGAATTGGACTTTTTGAGATCAGCAAAGAATCTTGAGATGTTGGATCTTTCATATAAGAAGATTCAAGGAGCAATTCCTGATTGGGCATGGTCCAATTGGATGCACTCACTGTATAGTCTTGATCTATCCCACAATACGTTAACAAGTATTGACCATATGTCATCATTTTTTAAACTAGAGACTCTAGATTTGCGATGCAATTTTCTTCAAGGATCGCTACCTATTCTGCCGTCCTCTCTAAGCACTTTTTTCATATCAAATAATAGTCTCAGTGGGAAGATCCCTTCCTCTTTTTGCAATTTGACATCATTAAAAGTTCTTGATTTGGCAAGAAACAATCTGAAAGGAGCAATTCCACAATGTTTGGGTAACCTGAGTGACTACCTCGAGGTTTTGGATATGCAACGTAATAGTCTTTCTGGGGATCTCCAAATAACTTTTAGAGTTGGATGTCGACTTACAAGCTTCAACTTGTATGGCAATAAGGTAGATGGAAAAATCCCAAAATCCTTAGCATATTACAAAGAGTTGGAAGTTCTTGATTTGGGAAACAATCAATTCAATGACACATTCCCTATGTGGCTGGGAACACTTCCAAGGTTACAAGTTTTAAGCTTGAGATCCAATAAACTAAATGGACCCATCAGAGCTTCAAGGATGAAAAACTTGTTTCCTCAGCTTCAGATATTGGATCTCTCTTGCGACGCATTTACAGCAGAGTTACGTTGCCAACAAGTCTTTTTCATCATTTCGAAGCCATGATGAGAACTTACCAAACAAAGAAAGCATCAAGAGGTGGATATTATTACGAAGACTCGGTAATTGTTGTGACAAAGGGACTGGAGCTTGACGTTGTGAGAATCTTGTCTTTGTACACCGCTATCGATCTTTCAAGTAACAAATTTGAAGGACATATTCCTAGTATTTTGGGAGATCTCATAGCACTGCATGTGTTGAATTTATCACATAACGGATTGCAAGGTGATATACCGAAATCACTTGGAAATCTATCTGTGGTTGATTCATTGGACTTTTCATTTAACCAGCTTTCGGGAGAGATAACAAAACAACTTGCTTCTCTTAGGTTTCTTGCATTCTTAAATCTCTCCCACAATCATCTCCAAGGATGCATTCCTGAAGGACCTCAATTCCAAACCTTTGAGAGTAACTCATACGTAGGAGGTAATGATGGATTGCGTGGATTTCCAGTTTCAGAAGGTTGTGGAAGTAGCAGGATGCCCGAGACAAACAACATAACAAACGTTTTGGATGAAGAAAGCACTTTTGAATTTCTCAATGATTTTTGGAAAGCTGCTCTTATGGGATATGGAAGTGGACTAATTATCGGATTATCCATAGCATATGTCATGCTTTCAGCTCGAAATCCCAATTGGCTTTCTTGGATTGTTGAAGAACTGGAACACAAAATCACCATGAGAAGGCGAAAGAAGCAGCGAGCCCATCAAAGGCACTACAGAAGAAGAAGAAGAAATAATGATGTCTAGACAAGTTCCAGTCGTCCAATATGTAATTTCAGGTATATATTCATATTAAGCTCTATGTCTGATTTTTTTTCCTTAGTTTATATTAACTGGTGTTTTAGGAAACAACCTCTTGCAAAAATGCAGGATAAGAATGTGTTTAATAGACCTTTGTGGTCCGGCCCTTCCCTAGACCCCATGCATTGCCAAAGCTTAGTGCATCGGGCTGCTCTTTTTTATATTGACTGCTAAATGTATCTTTATTAATGAATTAAATGTAGGCAAAGAATGTGTCCAGTTGAAATACCAAGTGAATGGTAAAAGACTCAGTACTGTAGATGTTTACAACAACAAATGCCACAAGGAACATGAAGATTAATGGAGTACATACTTTTGATTTTTTTTTTTTTTGGGGGGGTTGTAAATGTTGCTGTCATTTTTTCTTTTTCTTTTGTTTTTAAATATAAAAATGAGAATAAATTCTAGTCCTTACTTACTGTACGATTTCGTATATTGTTTAAAGGTGCATTTTTCGTAGTAAGTTATTTCTGAAAAGATGTAATATTTCCCGCAGTGAATTGTTTTTTATTTTCTTTCAACCCAAAAGAAAAAAAAGTATCTTTATTTTAACAACGCTGCAAAATAATTATATGGCATAAAGGGAAAAAAGAATAGGAAATAGCATAAGATGAAGACAGAGAAAATCTTGTGAAACTGAGTAGATAAAGATTAAAAGCAATATATTTTCAGTTTTTATCTTGTAAAATTTCAAATGGCCATTTAAACATAATTGTTTACCCACAAAATCGGATAAGAATTGAATTTTTTAGTGGTTTAAAGAACATGCGAACTAATTTGATATTGAATGATGAATTAGATTGCAATTGAAATAAACCACAATAAGTTAATTGCAAATCACACGAATTGGATAGTTTTAGCCTAGGAAGGTTGTCCACCCTCGAGCTGAACGTACTTTGATCGACACCAAACACCAAAGAATAAGAACTTATAGAATAACGGTAGTAATGGATTGCTTATGAGTGTGTGTTACCATATTTCTCATGAATTGTTAGGATCCCTTTATATATTAGAGGAGTCCTATTTTTAGGGTATTATTCTATTGTTCTATAAAAGCCAAAAAGTCATTGATTTGCTAACTGTTGGCTCCCATTTATGGGTTGTTCTGTGATTTCTGCCGCAATTTTCTGTTAATTGCGGGAATTTCGGTCCCTCGTCGGATAAGCTGGCAATATTTTGTAGAACACAATCGCTTGCTCACAACTTGAGAATTTTATTATTGAAAACTCAAGAGCAACTTTGATCTTACAACTTACTCACACTTAGCAACTTATTTGTTGCTATACTCTTATTTTTGCTCTCACTCTCCTATTTTGTTTTCTTTGTTTTTGCTTGGATGGTTTGGCAAATGAATTGCCTCCTATTTATACTAGTTTCCTAGGGACTAACTAGCAAATAAAATTTATTATACAAGTCCCTCTATATTTATAAATTAGTCCCTAACCTAGAACTTTCTTCCAACTACCTAGTTCTAGAATTTATCTAGATAAATATTCTCTAGATTCTTCTCCTAGTTTTTTTTTTTTATCTTTACATTATCTAGAAGACTTCTTACTCTAGAATTCTCTAGAATTCTCTCCCAAAAAATCTTCAAATAAAGTTGGTAATGCTTAAATAATTTAACACTCCCCCTCAGTACCAACTTTATTTGTTCTAGCAACCATTCCGAGTGCTTTACGAAATCTCGTAAATCTCTTGTTATCCAGACTCTTTAGAGAATCCCCGAGCTACCAGTCGAGCCTTGTACCTATCAATAGATCCGTCAGGTCGTCTTTTGAGTTTATAAACCCATTTGCATGATATGGGTTTTACATCCGTCAGGTCGTCCTTTCTCCATTCATTGTTCTTCGAAGCTTCTTCGAAGGTAGTAGGTTCATTGACATTCTCGACCTCAGCAAGTGCAGCATTTATATATTTAGGATTTGGAATTTTTTGTCGCGTAGACCTTCTCAGTTGAAGTTGCTCGACTTCATGGGATTTTTCTTGAAATTCCTTGGGGGTTTCATGACCTCCAATTTTCCATGGACTCTTTTGCTTTCCTTTTGGGGATGTCTCTTCTGCAGTCGACTCAAGTTCTGCACGTCCGCCTCCATATCTTGTTTGTTGATTTCTTGTCCTACTTCTTCGAGTTTATGGTGCAACTTTTGCTCCAGTTCTCTTGAATCTGGTAGTGTGGCTTCACGTGACCACCATGATGATGCTTCATCAAATACCACATTTCTGGACACATGCGTTTTGTTTGTTGTTGGATCACAATATCTCCATCCTTTTCTTTGCTCATCGTAGCCGACAAAGATGCTCCTAATTGCTTTCTTATCAAACTTACTACGGAGATGGTCTGGCACGAACACATAGCACACGCATCCGAATACTCTGAAGTGACTTACATTGGGTAGCATCTTCTTCAGCTTCTCGAACGGCGAGATAAATCCTAATCTTGCTTGCGGCAGCCGGTTGGTGATATGAGCAACGGTCTTCATGCATTCTGCCCAAAATCTTGCTGGTACATTCATACTGTGGAGCATACTTCTGCATATCTCTGCCAGATGTCTATTCTTCCGTTCTGCTACTCCATTCTCATGTGGGGTGTTTGGACACGTCAATTGCCGCCTTATATTATGCTCTTTGAGGTAATTGTTGAACTCGTGTGATGTGTACTCTCCCCCATTATCAATACGAAGACATCTGATTTTCTTTCCAATATCATCCTCCACCGTATGTTGGAACGCCTTAAACTTTTCAAATACTTCAGACTTCCCCTTCAAGAAATATACCCACACATACCTGGAGAAGTCATCGATGAATGTTACCATATATCGGTAACCGCTGATGGAAGGCTGCTTAATCGGATCAAGTACGTCTGAGTGTACTAGCTCCAATGGCTCCTTGGCTTGATATTTGGTTTCTTGATAGGGCAGTTGATGCGCTTTCCCGTACTGGCATCCAGCACAAACAGTGTCTCCTCTGATCTCGAGTTTGGGGAGACCTTTTAACTTAGACTGCTGCATCATGATCTTCAATTTACTATAACTCACGTGCCCAAGACGTGCATACCATAGGTCAGCAGTCTCATTACTCCGAGTCTTGTCTACGTAGGCTGTTTCTGCTGACATCACGTAGATAGACTCTACTCTTTTACCTTCAGCTTTCTTGTACCAGCAATCTCGAGTGTAGTGTCCCTTCTTTCCATAGGTGTAGCATTGCCATCTTGTCGATTGTTAGCGCCTTGGTTTGCATGCTTGTCGTATCGTCGGCTTTGTTCTCTCCCTGGTTGAGAGCTTCTCTCTTCACCATGTCTTTGGTAACCTTTCCTGTTGAATGGTTTATTGCCTCTTCTACCTCGAGCGTTATATTTTTGCCCTTTATTAAA
>MCJB01052645.1:38345-52864 GCA_002018475.1 Nicotiana obtusifolia | reverse complement strand
TATATAGCAATTAGGTACTTTTGAAAAATTAGGCTTAAACAAGTAGTTAAAACTACTGAAGAGACTATCACAGTAGATAGTGATCATGCTACGTTCAGATTATTATCTGAGAGTGATTTAGTTCCTTATAGAGAATCTCATAGATTTTTGCATATTGGTTTAATACAAGTTTCTTTTAAGCCACTCACTTTGAGAGGCTTACCAGAGAGTTTTATTGCAGCTCTCAGAGATGGTAGAAAATCAAAACTGGAAGAAATCTCTAATTGGGACAGTTCAAACCAGTTTGGCCTATGGCCCAGTTTATTTTAATGCTTATCCAAATTTGCAGATTTCGTTGAGTGATGAAAACTCTTTGAATGCTTTAATATTAAGTATTAAATTGCATGGTTATGATTATATGCCAGGTACTGAAGTTATATGTATATGTTATAGAATTTATTTTAAACCTTTATATACTTTAAATCCTATGTGTAAAATTATGGATTTTAAAAATGAAACTATTCTAATATAAACTAATTTTGGTAAATCTAAAGTTGTTACCAGAAGACCTATTAAATGGGATGAAATTGATTTCCCTAAAGAATGGGTTATAGAGGAAGCAATAGCTCCTCGAGGGAATGTTAACAGTGAAATCACAGATGTTGAACAACTCTCTGATGGAACTGTTAAGATTAGGTTCAATGAACCAAATCAGATTGATAATATTAGTTATTCATCTAGATTAATTAGATCTAATTCTTCTTATATTTCTCCTGTTGATTATAAAGTAGATTTTCCTTCAAGAGCATCTACTTCACAAATTAGAGAAAATGATAGAATCGATCTAATAAAAATTAGCACTGATAATATTACTAGTGCTATACCAGACCCAACCGAATCGGAAATGAATTTTTCAAATGGTTTAACATGAATAGTGACAACCAAATAGATTTTAGTCCGGGTTCACTGGCAAGAAAATTAATTCAAGCTGAATTTAGAAAACCCAAATGGGAACTTTTTAGAAATTGGTTTTTTGATAATTTTGATGAAAAACTAATAAAGTATTTTCAAGAGGATTTTTATAATGATATAAGTAAACATAATAAGCTTATAGCTTTTGTACCGTGGTTTATGTCTAAGTATGTTGATGGTTATATTTCCATGTTAGAACGAGATTATAAGCTCACTAATGGTGAAATTACTAAGTCTATTTTTCCTCCTCAAACATCTTTTCAAATGGGGGAAAAAGACAAAGTAATTTATTATACTGCTTTTTCTAAATTGTTTGATGATAATACTGGTACTATTACTGCTAAAAATTTAAATACTATGTTGACTCAGAATAACTATACTAATATTGTCACGACCCAAAATCCCAACCATGATAGTGATGGCGCCTCTCATGAAGACAAGGCCAGCCAATTCAACTAAACTTCATTCAAACAGTTAAACAATACAAAAATAATATAAGTACGGTTTAATAACAGCAATTTGCGACAAAATACAGTGAACCATCCCGACTACAACCCGAACCGGGGTGTCACAAAGTCATGAGCAACTAATGAAAATCCTAATAATAAGATTACTAATACAATATCTTAACACAATTGTTCGAAGATACTGGAAATAACAAGATAAAAGAGGTACGGGGCTGCGGACGCCAACAGCTACCTCGTAGTCTCTGAATCGCCGCTTTGACAGTAGTAATCAATGTCTCGGAGCGGAACCGATAACACCTAAATCTGCACACATGGTGCAGGGAGTAATGCGAGTACTTCCAACTCAGTGAGTAATACATATAAATAATGACTGAAAGTAAGAAACACATAAGACTTAGAGAAATCCACGATGCAACAGTAATAACATGTAACATCTCAAATAGATAACATGAAGTAAAGGGAAACAACACCAACACAACCAAAAATGCAATGCAATGCAATGCAATGAAATGCAATGCAACTCATGACTATCGTGGCGGCGTGCCACCCGTTCCCTGGGTACCCGGCGCTTACTGTGGGGGGTTCAATAGCGCAATATCTCGTGACGGCGTATCACCCGATCAATGCACATTACATCTCGTGGCGGCGTGCCACCCGATCCATAAAAAAAAAAATTTGAAAATATCATTTAATTTTCAAAACTGAGTTCAAATAATGATTCAAATCAGTGACAAATACCCCTTATGGTTTACATAACCGGCATGAAGCCCAAATATGATTTCAGTAAATAACGCATGAAGCCCAAATATGATTTCAGTAAATAATTATAAATACCCCTGAAGGGTTCACATAACCGAAAAGAAGCCCAAAATATGGCAAGCAGCCCAAATCATGATGATATCAAACAGGTTTCAATCAAATATGTAGTAAAATCATAAATCGGGATGGACAAAGCCCCAATCCCCAATAGTAAACGACCCCATGCTTATCATCGAGCATGTGCCTCAACTCAATATAGCACTACAATGTGCAATCCGGGGTTTCAAACCCTCAGAACATCATTTACAAATATTACTCACCTCAAACCGGCTAAATCCTTAGCCCACGACGCCTTTGCCCTTCAAATTGGCCTTCACGTGCGTCAAATCTATCCAAATTCAGAACAAATATGTCACAATATGTTGAGGGAACAAAACCCAAGCAAAAACAATCAAAAATACTGAAAAATCCCGAAATTAGCAAAACTCGAGGCCCGGGCCCACTTCTCGAAGTTCAAAATTTTTCACATCAACGGGTTCCTTAGCTCCCCACGAGTTCATACATATCAAAAGTTCTCAAATCCGGCCCCAAATGGCCCTCCAAATACCCAATTAAAATTTCATAATCCCAAGCCTTGTTTCTTCCATTTTTAGCAAGACCTCAATGATTTTCTAGGTGAATTTCACAATATAAATGAGTTTTAGGTCCAAAATTTTTACCTCCAATCGATTATCCTTGAATCCCTCGTTAATTTCGTTCAAGAACCTCCAAAAATGAGCAACTATGGGTGAAAATATACCCAAAATCGCGGACAAAAGAAGTCTTAAAACATTCTGCCCAGCCTTCATGGAGTTGTACCTTGCGTTGGGTGCAGGTTGTACATCCTCTTATCATTTTTCCCTTGCTGTACACCTTCTATTAAAACGCTCATAACTCCTTGACTCGAAGATCTTTCATTTGATAGGTTGTATACTACATAACGCTTTATATATTCCGAGATATGAGTTTCTAAAATGCATCGAGAAGTTCTGTCAAAACTGCTCCACCAGCCAACTTCGATCTATCGTAACTTTCTGTGTATATGTCCAAATGATGAATGCTGTGTCATTATGGAAACTAGATTCAAAGGGATACAACTTTCCTGTTTTGCAGTTTTTCTGATTCATTATAGATTGCAAGACATGAGCTTCCAAATGGGACTACACGCATCAGTTTTTTCTGCAATTTTTTGCAGATTTTTTCATCTTTTCCAAAGATGAAATAGTCCGTTTAACCACCCAAAACTCACCCGAGCCATTCGGGACCCTGTCCGGATATACCAACATGTCCTAATACATATTACGTACTTGGTCGAGGCCTTAAATCACATCCAATAATGCTAAAAACACGAATCATACCCCAATTCAAGCCTAATGAAACTAATAAGTTCCAACTTCTATATTCGATGCCGAAACCTATCAAATCGAGTCCAATTGACCTCAAATTTTGCACACAAGTCATAAATGACATAACGGACCTATGGACTTTTTCAAAACTGGATTCCGACCCCGATATCAAAAAGTCAACCCCTCGGTCAAACTTTCCAAAAATCTTCTATTTTCCAACATTCGCCAAAATGCGTTAAATTGTCCTACGGACTTTCAATTTTAAATCCGGACATACGCCTAAGTTCGAAATCACCATACGAAGCTAGAGCAACTCTCGGAATTCCATTCCGACCCTCGGATCAAAATCTCGCCTAACAACCGGAAATCGCCAAAATACTAACTCCACCAATTCAAGCCTAATTCTACATGGGACCTCCAAAACCAATTCCAATCACACTCCTAAGTCATAAATAACCTCCCGAAGCTAAACGAACCATCGGAACTCACATTCGAGTCCTCTAACTCATAAGTCAACATCCGATTGACTTTTTCAACTTAAACCTTCTTAAAAGAGACTAAATGTCTCATTTCTTACAAAATTCACTCCGAACGCAGACTACTCAACTCTATCACATAAAACACGGATAACGAAGCATAATGCAGCAGAAATGGGGAAAACGGAGTGGTAACTCATGAGACGACTAGCCGGGTCGTCACATTCTCCCCCACTTAAACAAACGTTCGTCCTCGAACGTGCCAAGAATTATTCCGAGGATATTTAATTTCTAAGTGTATTATTACACACACTTGCGGCGACTCTACGTCCGTAAATTTAACATGGATCCGACAATGCCTTCTCAATTGAAGATGATTTTTTTTCCATATTTATAAACATCAAAGCCAAATTTCTCACAGCCCAATTAATTCAACACGACATGTTAGTCTCAACCGGCTGTAGCAACTTGTTCTTGCGCGCCTCCCATCATATGTATGCCCATAACCACGTCTCTGGTCATAATAGTTGTTCATAATTTAGTTCCAGCATTGTAAATTAACCTCAGTTTAACCAAAACCTCATTTCAAATTTTCACAACTCTGACAGCAATTCATGAGGCATGAAGACCTCATAATCATTTACTCGAATCTACGAGTTACATTTAACGCCACCTGGGCACTCATCTTGTAGGTTAAAACTCAATAATTACAACACGAATATGGTTAAATGTGCACAAATACATAGAAGAATTATCAAATAAGCCTAACAGGCATGGCTCCCCATAAGTACTATAGTACAAATTTAATTCCACACAGGGAGAATTTAAAACACATAATTTTTCATCACAAGGATCTCGTCCTTATATAACTTCCACCACGACTCATAGCCAGTTTAAACTTTTCATAACATATTAGAATGCGAGGATCTCGTCCTCAACTCTGAATCACAAATAATATGCATATTGTGCCAACCGAAATCTATATATTTCCCCTTTTAAAAATAATTTCCTTTAATCGAAATCACGACACATAATGAACTTCCATACCGGTAGGGCATATAATTCATAAAGCTCTAATCAGTTATGCCGAAATTATATCCAAACCCACTGTAGTGAGTAACAGAAAGTCACTTTTGGACTCATAGCCCTCAATAGTGTAAACACAATGGTGGAGTGCAAAGTCACAAACTCACATATAAGTCGATTGCCCATAATAGCATCCTCCGACCACAATAGCTGAAATTTCAGGAATTTGGTGCTTGCAACACATCTCATGATGCATATAAATCCTATTGCAAATCTCACAATACTACCACGACGAAAGAAACGTCTAGAAACTCGTAGCCACCTACCGAATCAATAATTCATGGAGTCTCTCATCCTGTCAAGAGCCATTACCTCATTCTGAACTGAATATCGATGTTTCCTTTTAATGTGCCTTATATAAATCTGATTACACAGATTCCAGCTCCAATAAATCTCGTCTCACTCGGTGCAAGCTGCTTATGCAATAGGCCACCTCAAACACTGACTCAGATATCATATGGCGCCATCAATGCGCCGACAAGCTACAATTTGAACGTGACACATAAAGAGAAACGAACTCGGTAAAAGAAGTATCTAGCCCACATAACGTTCCACAAGCACGCCAAGTGCTAAAATATCACCCTAGGGAGACGGATAGCGCCATACGCTACAAAACACAAGCACGGCTAAGGTGCAATAAATGACATGCATTTGAGAGTCATCCTACTCATATAATACCACCAACAATACTAATTCTGTAAAGTCAACCAAGAGTCCGCAAATCAATACACAAAGCCTCTTACACAAGACACTGTTCCCAGGTGACACTAAAGAAAATGCCAGCTTACTCTGAACACCTGAATTCTTCCCTACTAATCAGTGCTCATGACATTCTTGTCAACACTGAACCGCAATATTGATCCTTATCATCCAATTCTCATGCTGCTCACTGCACCTATCGTATTGCTACGCGAGAGTAAAAGAATTTTCTCATAATCCTTGAACTATTAGTAGAATGAACACTTCATTGGCTAGAATCCATGTTACTCAACTCATTTCAAAAGAACAATGGCAACACGCAACTGATTTCCCACAACCACAGAAAATACAAACCTCAAGTTGTGGTTCAAACCATCATGACCTTTTCGAAGTCAATTCACACAACAAGACCATTCGAATGAAATATCTCCCAAATCCATCAAGTCATGGTGGCTATCAAACCTGCACGCACAACCACATACCGCATGTACAACTTGACACGCCGAAGTAACTGATCATTGCCACCATCATGCCGATTCGACCATTACTAACCAACCTAACTTCTTTCAAAAGAACTACAGCACCAGAACTAATAAAATGTTATCGACTCTAAGCCTCATCGAAGATCATCTTTCTCGAGCCATCCACATCAGAAATACTAATTCGATATATTTTTTTTAAACCGCTGCACTCAGCTATCCCTGGCAACCACCCCTCCGGCACCATTTCACAACACCATGCCCCGAAGGCCAAAAATCCAAGAAAACAGTAACACCGACGAACCATAATGCATTCAAACAAGGACGACGACACTGCATCACATTGAAAATTCCATCATGCTTGAAAGTATCCAGTCTTGTTACTTCATCAACCAAACATGGACATCTATAGTCCGACTGCCTTTCCTTCACTGGAATTAAATGCTGAACCTCTAAATCATACACTGAGAAATCTTCCTTTCGAGTCATTCACTATCGCGTTCCATATATAAGCACTCTACCATTTCACCATCATTGTATGACAACAACGCATAGAAATCGTAGCAATTCGTGCACGGTCTCTAAACCATAGAAGATATAGATATTAAGCTGGAACAGAAGAACATCATTCCACAAGACAGCGATAATAACCTGTCCGAACATGCATCTAGTACCACGTCTGTAGTACCACTACAACTCTTCGACGCCCAATTGATAATAAGCGCTTCGCGCCGCATAAGATTGAGTAAGAAGGAAATAAAGACATAAGCCTCAATAGAATCAAACCGCACGATAAGAATATCAAGAATATGAAGTTTTTCCTAAAACGGTTCCGCAGCCTCTCGAAGATAAGTACAGACGTCTCCGTACCGATCCGCAAGACTCTACTAAACCCGCTCATGACTCGTGAGACCTATGAAACCTAGGCTCTGATACCAAGATGTCACGACCCCAAAATCCCAACCATGATCGTGATGGCGCCTATCATGAAGACAAGGCCAGCCAATTCAACTAAACTTCATTCAAACAGTTAAACAATACAAAAATAATATAAGTACGATTTAATAACAGCAATTTGCGACAAAATACAGTGAACTATCCCGACTACAGCCCGAACCGGGGTGTCACAAAGTCATGAGCGACTAATGAAAATCCTAATAATAATATTACTAATACAATATCTTGGCACAATTGTTCGAAGATACTGGAAATAACAAGATAAAAGAGATACGCGGCTGCGGATGCCAGCAACTGCCTCGTAGTCTCTGAATCACCACCCTGAGAATAGTAGTCAGTACCTCGGGGCGGAACCGATAACGCCTGAATTTGCACACATGGTGCAGGGAGTAATGTGAGTACTTCCAACTCGGTGAGTAATACACATAAATAATGACTGAAAGTAGAAAAACACATAAAGCAAAAGGCAATCCACAATAAAGCAATGAAAAATCATTGAAATAGTAAACAGTGTTAAATCAAGTAGAAACTCCTTTCAACGGGTAAAACATATACATCTTTCAAGTAAATAACGTGAAGTAAAAGAAAGCACTTTAAAACCGCCCCTCGGGCTCAATATCATTTAAAAACAATAAAATCTTTCAAACTCCGGTTACCAGTTGTCATTGTTACCAATTGTAACCTACAGTTGTCATTGTTACCAACTAAAAATCTATCAAACTCCGGTTACCAGTTGTCATTGTTACCAACTGTAACCTACAGTTTTCATTGTTACCAACTGTAAATCTATCAAACTCCGGTTACCAGTTCATTGTTACCAACTGTAACCTACAGTTGTCATTGTTACCAACTGTATTATCTCTAATAAATAGCACGAAGTGAATGGAAACAACACCAACACAACCAAAAATGCATTGCGATGCATGCAATGCAATGCGATGCAATGTGATACAAGTCATGACTATCGTGGCGGACGTGCCACCCGTTCCCTGGGTTCCCGGCGCTTACTGTGGGGGTTCAGTAGCGTAATAACTCGTGACGGCGTGTCACCCGATCCATGCACATTACTTCTCGTGGCGGCGTACCACCCGATCCATTAAAATCAAATCCCGTGGTGGCGTGCCACCCGATCCATTAAAATTAAATCTCGTGGCGGCGTGACACCTGATCCATTACAATCAAATCCCGTGGCGGCATGCCACCCGATCTATTAAAATCAAATCCCGTGGCGGCGTGCCTCCCGATCCATAAAAAAAAAATCATTTGAAAATATCATTTAATTTTTAAAACTGAGTTCAAATAATGATTCAAATCAGTGACAAATACCCCTTAAGGGTTTACATAACCGGCACGAAGCCCAATTATGATTTCAGTAAATAATGATAAATACCCCTGAAGGGTTCACATAACCGGCAAGAAGACCAAAATATGGCAAGCAGCCCAAATCATGATGATATCAAACAGGTTTCAATCAAATATGTAGTAAAATCATAAATCGGGATGCACAAAGCCCCAATCCCCAATAGTAAACGACCCCATGCTCATCATCGAGCATGTGCCTCAACTCAATATAGCACTACGATGTGCAATCCGGGGTTTCAAACCCTCAGAACATCATTTACAAACATTACTCACCTCAAACCGGCTAAATCCTTAGCCCACGACGCCTTTGCCCTTCAAATTGGCCTTCAGGTGCGTCAAATCTATCCAAATTCAGAACAAATATGTCACAATATGTTAAGGGAACAAAACCCAAGCAAAAACAATCAAAATTACCAAAAAATCCCGAAATTAGCAAAACCCGAGCCTCGGGCCCACTTCTCGAAGTTAAAAAATTTTCACATCAACGGGTTCCTTATCTCCCCACGAGTTCGTACATATCAAAAGTTCTCAAATCCGGCCCCAAATGGCCCTCCAAATACCCAATTAAAATTTCATAATGCCAAGCCCTGTTTCTTCCATTTTTAACAAGACCTCAATGATTTTTCTAGGTGGATTTCACAATATAAACGAGTTTTAGGTCCAAAATTTTTACCTCCAATCGATTATCCTTGCATCCCTCGTTCATTTCGTTCAAGAAGCTCCAAAAATGAGCAACTATGGGTGAAAATATACCCAAAATCGCGGACAAAAGAAGGCTTAAAACATTCTGCCCAGACTTCATGGAGTTGTACCTTGCGCTGGGTGCAGGGTGTACATCCTCTTATCATTTTTCCCTTGCTATACACCTTCTATTAAAATGCTCATAACTCCTTGTGGAAATATCCGAATGAGCAACGGTTTGAAGATTTAGAAACTAGACTCGAAGATCTTTCATTTGATAGGCTGTACACTACATAACTCTTTATATATTTCGAGATATGAGTTAAAGTGCATCGAGAAGTTCTGTCAAAACTGCTCCACCAGCCAACTTCGATCTATCGTAACTTTCTGTGTATATGTCCAAATGATGAATGCTGTATCATTCTGGAAACTAGATTCAAAGGAACAACTTTCTTGTTTTACAGTTTTTCTGAGTCCTTATAGATTGCAAGATATGAGCTTCCAAACGGGACTACACGCATCAGTTTTTTCTGTAATTTTCTGCAATTTTCTACAGATTTTTTCATCTTTTCCAAAGATGAAATAGTCCGTTTAACCACTCAAAACTCACCCGAGCCATTCGGGACCCCGTTCGGATATACCAGCATGTCCTAAAACATATTATGGACTTGGTCGAGGCCTTAAATCACATCCAACAATGCTAAAAACACGAATCATACCCCAATTCAAGCCTAATGAAACTAATAAATTCCAACTTCTACATTCGATGCCGAAACCTATCAAATCGAGTCCGATTGACCTTAAATTTTGCACACAAGTCATAAATGACATAACGGACCTATGAACTTTTTCAAAACTGGATTCCGACCCCGATATCAAAAAGTCAACCCCTCGGTCAAACTTTCCAAAAATCTTCTATTTTCCAACATTCGCCAAAATGCGTTAAATTGTCCTACGGACTTTCAATTTTAAATCCGGACATACGCCTAAGTCCGAAATCACCATACGAAGCTAGAGCAACTCTCGGAATTCCATTCCGACCCTCGGATCAAAATCTCGCCTAACAACCGGAAATCGCCAAAATACTAACTCCACCAATTCAAGCCTAATTCTACATGGGACCTCCAAAACCAATTCCAATCACACTCTTACGTCATAAATCACCTCCCGAAGCTAACCGAACCATCGGAACTCACATCAGAGTCCTCTAACTCATAAGTCAATATCCGATTGACTTTTTCAACTTAAACCTTCTTAAAAGAGACTAAATGTCTCATTTCTTACCAAATTCACTCCGAACGCAGACTACTCAACTCGATCACATAAAACACGGATAACGAAACATAATACAGCAGAAATGGGAAAAACGGAGTGGTAACTCATGAGACGACTAGCCGGGTCGTCACATTCCCCCTACTAACAAAAAAAGTAAGAAAAGAGAAAACAAAAGAAAAAGAAAAGAAATGAAAGGAATAGTATAAACAAAAGAAAAACAAACGAACTAAAAAGATAAAACGCTTGCCGGCAAACTTATCGGAGAAAGAAACGGAAAATAATTGGTGACGGAGGAAAGAAAAATTGTCGAAATCGTCGGACAAATGACTCCAAGAACGAAATGAAGAAGAAAGGAAGGTGGAAAAGAAAGAAAATGAAAAAGAATAAAATAAAAGATTAAGAAAATTAAAAAATTCAAATTTACACTTGACGGGCACCTATTTTTCACGACTTTGATACAAACCTGGTTATGATCTTTTAAGGAGAAATTTATTTCATTTTAAAATAGTTCAGAAAGATAATAGGAAAAAAAAGAGTATGTAATTGAAACTTTGATCGTAGGTTAGGGGTACTTAATGCATTTTCCTGTTTAAACGAAGCAATCAGAGGAATGATCAAAGGTATTGCTCCAAGGGAGAAAAATTGAGACTGAATTAATTGTGTTCTCCTCCCACCAGCTTTTGCTAAATCCTTGTATTTCTAAAGCTTTCGACCTGACCATGAAAGTCTTCTAATGACACTATTCCAATAACTCAAGACCAGAACCAACTTAAATTACATTGGAATTTTAAGGATGATTATTCAACTTTTACTTTGTTACACCGAAGTCACTAAATTTTCTTTAATGAAAAAGTCACTCAATTTTGCTTAAGTATCATGAATCTTTGCTACTTTCTTCCTCCTTTATTCGAGGTAGAAGAAGACAGTGCAATAGTTGATTTATTAGACAGCTTTACTAATGTCGCGAGAGCTTGAAGGAGCTTTGTCTAATTCCATGATCTTAATCTGTCCATATGTCCTTGTATTTGATTTTCAAGAAAGGAATTCTTTCCATTCCAGAGACGAATATAGAATTTTAATTTTATGAATTTAGGATTGGATCCTATTTAAGTAATACAGTTAAGAGTCTGCAGTACCTTTTGAAAAGTCTCATTTTAAGCCTTGTCACTTTGAAATTCCTTATCCCATATTTCAAGATTTTGCTTCTGGAGCCACTCATTTTCTGAGCCTGCAAGTTCAAGTGAGCGTTACTGCAGTTCAAGAATGACAAAAAGGGTTGTGATAAGCCGCAATGGATTGAAGATGGGAGAATTGTTGCGGAAGCCAAATGTATATAGTGTGAATGAGTCACAACTACTATACCAAAAATTATGACAGCCACCAAATAATAAATAAGACAATAAAGCAACAATAAAAAGAACACCAGAATTTACGAGGTTCGGCCAATTTTGCCTACTTCCTCGGACACAACCAATATTTTATTCCACTCCAAAAATACAAGTGAAATAATACTAAAGAGAGAAGATACAAATGCCTTAAGAAGATATGAAGGCAAATGAGAGGTGTGTTTAAATCCTAAACATTAGGCCTCCTTTTATAGGAAAAAACCCAACTATTTTTCCAAAGCCCACCGATGTGGGACTTTGTCAAAACCAACAAATCTCCACCTTGGCAAAATTCCACATCATCAATTTTCTTTCAATAACAAATTTTGGTTGTGTCTTCATCTTCGATCTTCAATGTTCAACAATGTTGATCAAATCTAAACAATGTTGAAATTTGATCGCAGTCACTACTTTTGTCAGCATATCAGCAAGATTCTCTGTAGTATGAATTTTCTTAACCGTGACTCCACCTTCTTCGATGATTTCTCGTACGAAATGATACCGAACATCAATGTGCTTCATCCTTGCATGATAAACTTGGTTTTTCGCTAATTGAATAGCACTTTGACTATCACAAAAAATTGTGATACTTTTTTGTCCAATACCAAGCTCCTTTAGCAACCCTTGAAGCCAAATTGCCTCCTTCACAGCCTATCTAATAGCCATGTACTCTGCCTCTGTTGTAGACAAAGCAACTGTTGACTGTAAAGTAGACTTCCAACTAACTGGTGCCTTTGCAAAAGTAAACACATAACCAGTAGTTGATCTTCGTTTGTCCAGATCACCCGCAAAATCTGAGTCACAATATCCAACTACAGACTGATTGCTTTCCTGCTCAAAAACTAACCCAACATCTACAGTATTATGAATATACCGTAGAATCCACTTCACAGCTTGCCAATGCTCCTTTCCTGGATTATGCATATATCTGCTAATAACTCCAACAGCTTGTGAAATGTCAGGTCTCGTACAGACCATTGCATACATCAAGCTACCAACAACATTTGCGTATGGTACCCTTGACATATACTCCTGTTCAGCTTCATGTTTTGGCGACATAGTAGTACTTAGCTTAAAATGGGGAGCAAGTGGAGTACTAACTGGCTTAGCCTTCTCATCTATGCCAAAACGTTGTAGTACTCTTTTCAAATATTCTTTCTGAGATAAACAGAGTTTCTTTGAACGTCTATCTCTTATTATCTCCATGCCAAGAATTTTCTTTGCCTCACCCAGATCCTTCATCTCGAACTCCTTCTTCAGTTGAATCTTCAACTTATCAATTTCTTCCAAATCCTTGGAAGCTATCAACATATCATCAACATATAGGAGAAGATATATAAAGGAACCATCTTTAAGCTTGCACAAGTACACACAATGATCGTACTTGCTCCTCTTGTACCCTTGACGCAACATAAACTTGTCAAATCGTTTGTACCATTGTCTAGAAGATTGTTTCAATCCGTACAACGATTTTTCAAGTTTGTAGACCATATTTTCCTTTCCAACAACTTTGAATCCTTCTGGCTGAGTCATGTAGATTTCCTCCTCCAAGTTTCCATGTAAAAATGCAGTTTTTACATCCATCTGAACTAGTTCCAAATCCAACTGTGCTACCAAAGCCAACATAATTCTAATGGAGGAATGTTTTACAACTGGAGAAAACACTTCATTGTAATCAATTCCCTCCTTCTGAGCATATCCTTTGGCCACCAATCTTGCTTTGTAGCGAACATCTTCTTGGTTAGGAAATCCTTCTTTCTTTGCAAATACCCATTTGCACCCAATTGCTTTCTTTCCCTTCGGGAGATTGGCCAATCTCCATGTATGATTCTGATGAAGGGACTGTATTTCATCATTCATGGCAATCCTCCACTTATCTTTTTCTGAACTTTGGACTGTGTCTTTATAAGTGACAGGAACATCATCAGCTACAATTGAGGTGGCACAAGCGATCTTTATAAGTGACAGGAACATCATCAGCTACAATTGAGGTGGCACAAGCGACCGTCTCTATGAGACGAACAAGTTTCTTTATTGTCCTTTTTGGCCTGCTTGTTGCTATTGATTCAAGTTGTTGTTGAGATTCCTGAGTTGGAATCTCCCTCTCTACTGGCTCTTCTTCTAGAGGATAATCTTCATTTGTTTCCTCCTCTGCTTCTTATGTAGGAAAAATAAATTTTCCCTCAAACTCCACCTGCTTAGAAGCACCCTCATTTTGTTTGGTATCTTCTGTTACCTTCTCTACCATAGCAGATTCATCAAAGGTAACATCCCTGCTGAATATTACTTTCTTTGTCATAGGACACCATAAGCGATATCCTTTGACTCCAGAAGTAATCCCCATGAAAATAGCCTTCTTTGCTCTTGGATCTAATTTTGACTCTGTCACATGATAATATGCAGTTGAGCCAAACACGTGCAAAGAATCATAATCTACAGCAGGCTTTCCATACCATTTTTCAAATGGTGTCTTGCTATCAATAGCAGCAGATGGTAGACGATTAATGAGGTGGCATGCGTATGTAATTGCCTCAGCCCAAAATTCTTTGCCCAAGCC